>JAYMTK010005646.1:0-10059 GCA_036897405.1 Pelargonium myrrhifolium
CTCTCTAAACTCGCAAGTATATAAAAGTAAGTGAATTGACCGAACATACAAATGATGGCCTGAAGCTCTTTTTATAGGGGTTCAGGTTTACATGTGGGCTAACCCTGGCCGAACTGGGTCTCCAAGCCCAATGGGGGTCAACCCCATCATCTGGGCTGGGAGCCTTCTGCTCCTCTGGGCCTCCTGCTTTGGGCAGCTTTCCTGCCTTGGGCTTTATGGTTCTAGGTTGCCCCCTACTTTGGGCTTCCTGCCTCTAATGGCCTCTCGCCTTGGGCTTCCCGCCACTTGCGGCCTTTGACCTTGGGTTTCCTGCCTAGGTCCACTTATCTTCATCGGGCTATCTGGGGCAGCCTGCTCTGCTGGGCTTGCCTGAACTGGGCCTTACCCTCTTGACTGGGCCTTCTTGACCCACTGCTCTTGGACCTCCAAGACCCCTCAACTCGGGCCTTGGGTCATCGGGTCTCTTTGACTTGTGGCTTCCGCTGACTCTTTGACTAGTCGCCTCGCCACGTGTAGCTCTTTTATTGGAGCAAAATGTTCCCTACATTTTGTGCATCATCAAAAACACTTGACTCAACATGTCTTTGTAGGACTCAAATTATTATTATTTTTTTTGTACAAAGGACTCAAACTTTTAACATGATCTCTAATAGCATTATCCGATATTTTTTAGACCAACAAAAATGTGATTGCATTCTCTTCATACATCTCACAACATATCAAATATAAAACTTATATTTATACCTCTTAATTAGAATATAAACAACAATTATTATGGTATTATTTTAACTTGTTGTATTACACTTTCTTAGTATCTAATTCATGATTTTACATATCTTAATCAGATTTAAATTTTAAAAATGTGTTAATTTATAATTAAAAAAATTAATGCATTTGAAAATGTATTGATTTGCAATTAAGAAAACTTGTGTGAAAATAATTTTTGATCACGGGATTTTGCATTTACAAACCTCAATTTTTTTTTGAAATGAAAGTTTATTTCATAAAAGTTTTCATTCAACATGTTACAAGATACACCAGATCATCAAGACATAGTCTACTCTGTACTCCAAACTTGCTTCATGGGCAACTCCTTTTTTTTTGCTACTGAAGCCACAAACTTACAATTGCGGGCACACAATGCCCTAACCAAAGCGACTAATCCATCCTCCTAACAAGGCATAGTTGGTCCACTCTGACACACCAATCCTACCAGTGCTTTCTGTCCCACGCTATCTCTATATGTATATCATGACAAGCACTCTCTTCCTCCGACACCTAGGCATGCGGGCAAGGAATTGCTGGCCCATATCCACCCAAGTTACCAGAGCTCAAGGCATGATCTCCTGCCTGTTCCCAAATGTTGTCTCGGGAACCTCCACTTCTCCCCCCGACATCGATGTCGATTCTCATTCTTTTGCATTTCCCCATCTCGACCTTTTGAAGGCCGAGATTGTTTGTCCCTCATGCCCCTCTTTCTCTACCACCTTCTTATGGCCCACCGACACATGCGCCTTCAACGAGGAACCCTCTCTTGGTGACTTGCACTCATCATTCTGAAATCACTGGCTGCATACCCAAACTCAGTCTTCCTATCTGGTGTCCTCATAAACACCCCATACAAGTGTTCCTCCCATATATCCCCCATGTCATATCTAATCTTGCATGACTTCTCGTCATGCCCCAGAACACCACACACAAAGCAAAAGTGAGAGACCCTATCATATTTGAAGTATACCCAGCTCCACACCTCCCCCCTCCAAACGATTTCACCTTTACACGCCTTCTCAAAGACTTCTTAATGTCCACAACAATCCTCAGCCTTGTGTAGCTACCCGAAGACCCTTATCCTTTTGTTTGTCCAGACTAACAAACTTCTCTATGTACTACCCTATATTATGGAATGTATGTTCATTCCTAAAACTTACCGGCAGGGCATGAAGTTGGACTTACATCTCCAGTCATTTCAATTCCACCCCTTTTGCCACTTCTTTTGCCACCAACAACTTGCAAACCAATGGTTGATAGTTGAAAAAACACGGGCCACCACCGATAACCTTACGGGCATCCTACTTATGGTACAGTTCAAAGAAAAAATGTTGTTTACCATTTCCAATGATCTCATTAGAGATCTCAAAATAGTTAATACCTTCAATTGCCTTCAACAACGAAGTCATTTTAGCACTCATAGTCTTGACCTTTATCATAGAATTAGTAATAAATTTACTTGTGATTCTTCACACAACTTGCTTCCTATCCGGCTACATCACTGGCGGCGCCGAACCCATATCCAGCTCTACGTCTTCCTTCTCCTCCTCCTTTTCTAGCCTCATCAAACCAAAGCCGGCCACAACCTCTTCCGTCTGGTCTGCCATTCTCCGATCAGTACCTTTGGCTTCAACGACCAGTACTGTTGTTCCACAACCCTTTGTCTCTACCACCGGTCAGATGCTCCTCCCCGTACCCCTTACACCGGCCCCATAACATCACCCTCATCACCCACTTCCTGGTATCTCTCGCGCTCTACCCTTCTCCTACACTCGACTGCACTACCCCCTGCTATTGTCATTGCCACCCTTCGCCCCAGTATCGTGCTCGCAGCGCCGTCGTTCCCTTAGTCTCCGGAATTGGCAAACTCTATTCTCCTCTAAACCCTGTTCTTTTCAACGGTACACAATTTTACTTTTAAACCAGCAACCCCATGAACAATTTTACAAACCTCATTTTTAATCAAACTTATATAGCATACATAGATTGAATATCCTAATTCCTTCCGGACTGCCGGTATGATATCTTCTTTATGGGCTTTTCTAAGCCCAATATCTCAGAGGCTCAACGTGCCACAGAACCCATGAAAGTAGGCCCAACCAAAATTGTATAGGCGAGAGAGAACCAGATCCATTCTCTTTGAGTTTGAGTTGTTCTCCGGCGCAAACCAAACCCTCACCAAAACATACCTCTCTCTCTTTCTCTCTCTCAAAGCCAAAAACTCCAAGCGTCGCACAAATATTATATTTGAAGGAAAAGAAAAAAATGGGAGGTTCATCGGAGACAAAGATTCTGCAGGAACTGATTCTATACGCAGCCAGCGCTGCCCTGAGCTGCTTGGTTCTGTTCGCCGGACTCCGCCATCTCGACCCCAACCGCGAAGATGCCAAGAAAGCCCTCCAACACAAGAAGGAAATCGCTAAGCGCTTGGGTCGCCCTCTTATTCAAACCACTCCTTACGAGGTTAACGCCATTTTCATTCCCCATCTTTAATATATATTCATAACAAGATCTTGTGATTCTATGATTAAGAATTTCGAGTTTGAGACCAGATTGTTTTCCTTGTTCGTAGGATGTGGTTGCGTGTGATGTTATAAATCCGGATCACATTAATGTGGAGTTCGATTCCATTGGAGGGTTGGAATCCATCAAGGAAGCTTTATATGAGTTGGTGATTCTGCCTTTACGGAGGCCTGAGCTGTTTTCACATGGCAGGCTTCTCGGTCCCCAGAAAGGGGTATTGTTGTATGGACCTCCTGGTACCGGTAAAACCATGCTTGCGAAAGCCATTGCCAAAGAGTCTGGAGCTGTTTTTATTAATGTCAGGATTTCAAATTTGATGAGCAAGTGGTTTGGTGATGCACAAAAGCTTGGTGAGCTCACAACATATTCTGATACCTTTTAATTGATGATAAGTGGTTCATTAGTATTATTATGATATTACTTAAATTTTGGATGAGAAAGGCCTAAATGTGTTTGATTAAATGTAAGTACTAGCCAGAATATTGTAGGATTGATATTGTATCCTTTCTAACGGTTGACACTGATTGGATCTCTTAATATCTTATCCTATCCTATGAAAACAGAGTAAACATTGATTGGTTATATTTACTATGTTAATATGGTAGAGTCGTTTAAAAGTATTACTCAATTAATTTTGTTCACAAAAAAACTTACATTCACTTCCTTTTTTTGTTCCTATTCCTCGGTATTTTCTGAAATGTATTTCCTTACATAATGAAAAATTGAAAACTTACTGTCTTGGCCAATATGTTTTGTCTCTGAACTCTTATTCCTATGAATTACACTTGGGATTCATGTATGAAATCCCCTTCCTTGAAACCCCTGAATATTTCTTATTTAGTTAACTTGGTTTTGATCAATGCACATCTTTTCTGCACTCTTTAATTTCAGAGTTTGATTCAGATCCCATAATGACCCTCCCTCCCTGTAATCTCCAACTATATCAATTTCTGTTTTTGTATGTCCTCTTTTTTCAATTCCTTCCTTAATGTAGTTCATATCTACATTATGAAAATTTACTCTGGGCTTGATTCATATCCACAGCTCTGGTTAGTAGGATAGGAAATCCTGGCTTTTGATATAGACACAAACCTACAACCTTTACATAAATATTTTTTTGACAGTTACTTACAAGATGACCTTCCTCCTGTGGCCTTCATCAATTTGCCCTGTCTCGAAAAATGCAGTGGAATCTGATTTGCTGCCATAATTTCAATATTAGACCTCATGTGCAATGTGGATGTTACCTTAGTGCAATAGCAGATTACTGTAAATATGATCAAAAAGAATTTTATATTACTATTGTTTAGTGGCTAAACTGTGCACTTTGCTTAAATAAGCTAGAAAATTGCTTTGTACTTTGTGATTAAGATCTTGGAGACTTTTTATCTCGTTCTTCTTGTTAGGCATTGCTGATGTATAGGGTAGACATGTTTGGTGGTTTGGTCACAACTTAATTGTATATGGTGTTTAGTCCAGTGTTTTAAAAGCTCAAAGCGCACTTGAGGGGAAAATGTCCTCTGGGGCTTAAGCGCAAAGCGCTGTACGAAGTATCAATTATTTTGGGATGAAGGGAGTACTTTGAACTACAAATAAATGATGATAATTGGACAATAAAGTTTGCTTAGGTATGTTGGTTCTTCAATATGGGGTATTCTTAATATTCTGAATTAACTTTTGCAGTGGCTGCTGTATTCAGCTTAGCTCATAAACTTCAACCTGCCATTATATTCATTGATGAGGTTGATAGTTTTCTGGGTCAGCGCAAATCTACTGATCATGAAGCATTAACAAACATGAAGACTGAATTCATGGCTTTATGGGATGGCTTTACGACAGATCGTGAGTATCTTACACTCTATTCTAAGCAGCTGTGACTTTGATGAAGTTGATGAAGCTGTGTTTTCTTATACCCCCTTCATCCAAAAATGAGTGTTTTTTGTTTCTATTTTGAGTTTCTAAGGTGAAATTAGTTAATGTTATACATTTGCTCTTGTAACGTCATAAATATGTGATGTGACAAACTCAAGGGATACCAATTAAATTATTATACTATTGGTAACTCATGCATAACTAACTTCTTAAAAAGAAAACAAGACACTCATTTTGGGACTCACTGATGTTGCTTCCAATTGCCGTGGCTTTGATGATGATGATGATGATGAGTTTGCATTTTCTTGTTAATCTGTTTTTGATTAAATTTTTGTTTCTTATGATTTTGCATTTTCTGTAGATCATGCTCAAGTGATGGTTCTTGCTGCAACTAACCGGCCATCAGAACTGGATGAAGCGATACTCCGGCGTCTTCCTCAATCCTTTGAGATTGGAATACCTGATCGTAGGGAGAGGGCTGATATACTTAAAGTTATTTTGAGGGGTGAGAATTTTGATGGAAACATAGATTTTAACTATGTTGCTAGCATGTGTGAAGGTTACACTGGTTCAGATCTTCTTGAGCTCTGCAAGAAAGCAGCCTATTTTCCAATCAGGGAGCTACTAGATGAAGAGAAGAAAGGGAATAAATCTGATGTGAGTGAACTTAACCAATTCCTCTTTCTGCTGTCCAGTTTCTGCCTTTTCATTTTCTTCCTTTTGGTTTGCTGAGGTTATTATGATATTATCTAGAGACCACCAGCAGATGAGCTTCATTCTTTTAAATTGTCTGAGTTCTCTTTGAGTACAGAACAAGTTCATTTGGGTGTTCATGAAGTGATCATGTGCATTATGTCTAGTCTCACCTGTCAGCAACTTTTTCTAACATCAAAAGATTAATTATGTGAGGATCTCTTCATCAATGTGACTTTTTTTTTTTTTTTTCAAAGCTCCACTATAATACACATATTGGAGTGTGTTTATGGAGATGAGTTCATGTTATGGTTTTGTCTTGTTTGTTTTCTGTTCGGACTATACACACACTATACCTTAGAAGTGTATAGACATTTTGCAAGGATGATGAACAAATTTTGTTATATATGTATAGCTCTGGCAAGCTATCACCTTTTGTTGTTATACAACATTATTAACACCTAGATGACCAGGATATGTTTACGTTTTCAGGCACCGAGGCCATTAGCACAGGCAGATTTAGAGAGAGTTCTTGCTACATCAAGGAAGACAAGGGTTGCTGCTAGCGAATACTCTCTGTCTCAATCAGAATTGATGAGATCGCAGTCAGATGATTATCCGGTTCAAGCTGCAATTAGTGAGCTCTCTAAGCTTGTTTTTAACAAAATCTCAAACATTCAATCGGCAGATGCCCAAGACAGCCAGGAAGACTCTTGAAGCCTTGACAATTCATCCCACTCGCATTTGGTTTGTAAAATTGTGACCAATACTATTAGAGAACACAAAAGGACTAGATTTCTTGTTTTTGGTCTGTTGTTTTTGATATTATAGAGATTCTGTAGGTTTGCTAGGCAGATAATTGCTTTGAGAAATTCTTGTATATTGTTTAGGTAATTAGTTGGGTGAATTAGCGGTGCATTTTCCATAGTGCTTTGGTATGTACTGCAAAATTATATCCTATGGATAAGTTATATAGTATCTACATTATCATTTTGGATATAAAGGACCAGAGTTTGAAAAATAAAGAAAAGCATTTCAAGAGTTCTATAACTCTCCCTCTTTCTCAGTTTTTGTCATTCGATTCTTGCTATTTTTGGGTAATACAAGTTGAAGATGACTCATGGAGCAATGAAAATTGTGGGTTGTTCATGGGTTTTGATATTTAATACTCCATCACGTATAATAGATTTGGTTAGATTCTTTTCTATGCATTTACGCCTTTGGTTTAGGTGCATTTTTATCTCTGATCAAGATAAGACTCGATTTCTTTACTTTTTTTAAGCTTCCCTAAAAGAAAGTGCATAATTTTTTGTTTATACCTAGAAAAAGAAACTAATTGATTAGGAGGCGGATCCAAGCTTGTACTCTTACATGTTTGGTGCATGTATGCTCGATGTCAGCACACTATATAGAGAATAGGTGTACATCACTGAATCGAATATATCATGCCAAAATCATTCTGTCAAATAAGTATTAACAAAATACCACTCTTTCGTCTTGATAGACTTAGAAATGCTATGATATTTTACTTCTCTTGTTCCCTATTGTAAAATTCAAAAATATTACTCATTTCGTCTCAAAATAAGTGTCTTTTATATTTTGAGAATTATTAAGGAGAAGTTAGTTAGTATGATATATTTTTTCTTGCATTCTCATGCACATGTGTTCTAACAAACTGAATGGATGCTAACTATCTTATCATAAGTATGTTACTAGTAATTCATGTTATAACTAACTTCATAAAAGAGAAAAAGGACAGTTATTTTGGGACAAAAATGCAGGACAAACAAGACACTTATTTTAGGACGGAGGGAGTATATATGAATTTACCCGAGTCAGATTTTAGGTATAAATAGGACGATTTAGTAGAACATATTGCAATTTGTAAAGGCTAAAAAGAAACGAGAAATCATGAATAGCATTCAGTTTCAACCATATTCCTACTTATTACTTTACTCTCGTCTTCTTCACTTGTGGTAAATAAGTTTCTTTTCATCATATACTTGAAATTGTTACGTACTGATAAAACAGATGGATGGATTAAATTTACAAGTACAATTTTGTTCATTGCTCCTGATTTATATGAATAACATGTACGTGCAGGGAATAAAGATTGCGAAGATGTATACGAAGGAGTATGCAATTCAGAGAAATGCAATGCAGATTGTATAGCCATGCAAATTTGGAGAAGTTTGTTATGGAAGTTGTTTATTTTACGAACAAAGTCAAATTGTAATTACTTGTCGCTGCACCTATCGTTGCTAGCTCTTCTTAATTTATAATTCATATATATATATATATATATATATATATATATCGTCTAACTGAAACGAAGAGATCTCCCAATCCTTCTCAAAAGCTCCGGAATATCATCAATCAAAGTTCCCATGCATATTGATGCCAAGAATCAAATCAACAACCGACCACCGAGAAAGCACCAAATTAACTTGCACACCAAATATCCAACTTCCCGAGTCATTGAAGAAACTACTGACAGTAAAATCTTCAGGGGTTGGAAATGAAAGTTGGTCCGCTAAAGGGATAATACATTAATACCACACCAAATATCATGGAAAAAATTAATCCTATTTCCATTCCCAAACTGCCATCCCAAACCGGCTTCCAATAATTTCAATTCGCACAACGGACAATACCTCGCGGCCTCGCCAAACCCTTGAAGCACCTGGTTTACAAGCCTCAGCAAGAATGGCTCCCATATTGCTACATTTTTCATGAAAAACACGAGCCTACAGTGGTCTCGGGTTCATAACAACATCCCAGCATATCTTACCGAGCATAGCCGAGTTCACAAAGTCCATTCGTTGATAGTCCAAACCTCCATCTGACTTTAGACGAGTTATTTCATCCCAAGCAGCAAGATATAACTTCCGAACACCATTAGAACCGCCCCAAAGAAAACACTTATTAAGGGAGTCAATTTTAGAACAAACTGAGTGAGATAGTCATTCTGTCTGCATGGAATAAGTTGCCATTTTGTCCCTCTTTCAAATTCTACTCTCTTAGTTGATGAGAAAGGATGGAATGACAGTCCTTATTTCTAGTTGCGCCTCCTCGAGAAAACCTCTCTAATATTGATGTCTTAGGTTAGTTGCCTTGAATATGGTGCTTCCCTATAGGTGAGGTCCTTGGATGATTGCCTTGGACATGATAATTGTTTTCATCTGGTGGTACCATCATTCCTCCCCCTTTTGGAGGGTTTGGAACCAAAATAACCGGTCTTCCTTCTCGTATCGCTATGCCAGTTGCCATTCCTGGTGTAATTGGTGGTATGACTAGTGAAGTGATCACAATTGTCATTGTTGTTGTAACTGGTGGAATGGTCGCTCCACTATTGCCTAGGAAGGTGGAGAACATGGCACCCATGAGCTGCTCTGACATTGCCTTGAGGGCTTTCTGAGCCATTTTTCGCTCCAATTCTTTCATCAAGTCTTTTTGTTGTGTGAAGGCTTCAGGAACCTCCACTTAGATGGTCATCTCTCGCCTTTGATTGACGACTACCTCTACTCCTACGCGAGGTGTCAGACCTCTGCTGGTTAGAACTCATGTTGCCAGTTGATAGAATGACAACGTCCTTTCCAGGTTTTATATTCTCTTCCATTGTCATCGTCTTGCAGTTAGGATACTTGGATGGAACGTTGGCTTTCAAAACGTTCCCGAAAATGGAACCAATTGATTTGACTATTTTTCTGAATCAAAAGTTAAGGCTGATACGTCGTCGTGTCTGGTCTTCTTTTCCAAGTTAGAGTAGGTTGAGTGGTTGAGCTGTTTGTCTTGGGTTGAGTAGTCAAGTTGTATGTCTTGGATCTTTGGCTCTTCGGGTCTTAAAGTGTCTGGTGGTAGCAATGCTAAGATCTGGTCAGTGACCTATAGCCTGCGCGGGTAACACATCGTTAAGCGATGTCTCGGATATGTGTCCAGGAGACCGCATCCGGCGTGAGAATGAGATCTCAACACAAACAGAATCGCTACGTTAGACTGATGAAAATAAAAATCGTTTTCTTCGTAGTTCGTTCAAAAATTGAAGAACGCAATGAACACACGAAGAATACGAAGAATGTTTGAGTGCTTTTTCGTGTTCTTGTCACTGTGCTCTGAGATGTAAAATGCCCGAATCTTTTAGGGGTAATTACAGGTTACTACCCTATTAGATTCCAATTTATCATGTTACTACCCTAAAGATTT
>JAYMTK010005647.1:0-10059 GCA_036897405.1 Pelargonium myrrhifolium
ACCAAACATAACACCCTACTTACCGTGACTTACCGACCCTCATTTACCAAACATAACAACTTACCAGACCAACAACTTACCGAGACTTACTGACTTCGTTACCTACTTACCGAGACTTACCGGAACTTACCGACATTGATCTAGGCCAAACAAACAAGCACTAATAAGCTTGACAAGTGTACTTGGGTAGATATGTTTACTATTTTGCTCTTATCCTCTAAAGGAACAACTCTATCTTTTGATTATTAATATAAACATTCTTCTTTATTAAAAAAAAAACAGTTTTTATATTCTTCTGATTTGTTTGCCGGCTATTATTTGAAATTAACAAACACATACCTAAGGTCTCAACTTGGTGGATGATAAGTGAAATGTGTGAAAGGCGACAGACTAGGTTTCAACAGAAGAGTAGGGTTCCGACAAAGGAGTAAGGATTCGACCAAATAGGATTCCGACTACGACTGGTGCCTTGATGTTAGGACATTGAAAAAAGCGTATCGTCGGAAGGAAGGTAACTAGACCATTCTCATTTGTTTGCATTGGGATGACAAGGGATCGAAGGCATTCATTTTCGTCGGCGGATTGGTGCATGAAACATGAGCACTATGTGTTGGAATTGTAGAGGAATTGGTAATGCAATAGCTAATGGGGCGCTAATCGATCTTGCGTGTACTCAACAACTGAGATTTATTTTTTTGATGGAGACTAAAAGTTCAAGAGCGCAACTTGAATCTATGGTATCGTTTGGCAACGAGAAAGTAACTTTTCCGAGAATGTTTATTTTTATAGGAAAGTTGATAAGGTCATTTGTCACATGAAAAAATGAAAGGAAAATTCAAAATCTCATGTTGTTGAAAGTGAATACTATGTTTAGTTCAAAATTGTAAAAAATAGGTAAATAGTTGAAATTTTTTATTTATAATAAATTAGTTGCATATCAAGTCAATATAAGATGAAATTTGACAAGTCAATGTAAATACGGTCACAAAAATTAACAACTATATAATAATTCGATTATGTATTGGGAATCATTATTTTGATAACGGAAAGTAACGCGAGATTGGTTGACCTGGGACTGCTGGAGGGAAGTTCACGTGGCGTAGAAGAACATAGCAAAATCCGGGTGTTGAACTTTGTTTGGACCGAGCCATTGCCTCTGAGAATTGGATAAAAATTTAAGAAGCTGGAAGGTGCAAAACTTTGCTTTCTCCTTATCCGATCACTGGCCGGTTATAATTGAACCTAGTGGATGTCAAGGTCGGGATCTGACTTGACGATTTTGATATGAACTTTGTTGGGAAAAGGATAATGATTGTGAGATTGTGATCAAGAGAGCAGGTCAGAAAAGTCGAAGGCAAGTGAATGTGGTGAAACTGTTGACACATTGTGGGATGACTCTCCAAAGATAATTATAGGGGTGGATGCATGGAGAGGTTAAAGTGGCTAAACGGAGATGGTTGAGTGCAGATGCCAGAGGAGACGGAATTGAAAATGAAAGGAAAAATTCTTTAAATACTCTGTGGAAATAATAAATATATTAGGCTCAAATAGCAAAAATTAACTAGCTTAAGAATGGTGATTTGAATAAAAAATTTTTACAATTTGGCGTCTATTCGAAAATAAAAAATAAAATAAAATTGGAATTAGCAATGGCAGGGGCTAGAGGTGGGTCAGGGCTTGTTGGGTCATGCTCAACGACACCTTATTACTATGACACGAGAGGGGATGTCAGATCCGAGAAGGATGACGTGCGTGGTTCGTAGGGTGGTCATTGATGCACAAAATATTCGACTAACAATAACTTTTACAAGTGAAGACGTGAAAACTACAATATTTGATATGCATCCGTTAAAGGCGTCGGGTCTTGACGGTATGAGTCTGTATTTCTATATCAAGCATTTGGATGTAGTTGGGGCAGAAGTAACGAAAGCTTGTCTTAAATGCTTTGTGGACTCGAAATTTCCTCCTGAATTCAATTATACGACAATTCACACATCTCGAAAAAAGACACGCCAACATCGGTTAGTGATTTACGTCATATTGCGTTATGTAATGTGATTTATAAGATTATTGCAAATATGCTACCGAATAAGTTGAAGGAAATTATTGAGGAGGTGGTGTTTGAATCGCAAAGTGCTTTCATCCCGGGTTGGTTTATTATTGACAATATTTGTATTGCTAATGTGACTATTCATTGGATGTCTAAGTTGAGAACAAGTGATGTTGGTTGACTTGCTTTTAAACTCGATGTGGCCAAAGCTTATGACCGAGTGGAATAGAGTTATCTTCAATCCTTAATGGTTAAAATGGGTTTTTCTTATCAGTTGATAAAGTGGATTATGTTGTGTGTTCAACCGGTTTCGTTTCAAGTTGATGTTAATGGACGACAACATGATCCATTTAAACCAGGTAGAGGATTAAGACAATAAGATCCTTTGTATCCGTATTTATTCATTTTATGTGTTGATGGTCTATCTAGTTTGTTTCAGAATGAGGAGTCTCGAGGTAATATTAAGGGTTGGTGTATTGCTAAGGGAAGTCCTAGGGTGTCATATCTTTTCTTTGTGTATGACTATAGTTTTTTGTCGAGCTCGGAAAAATATGTTGAAGTTTTGAAAAGAATTTTTAATGAGTATGAAGGAGCATCCAGGCAGATGATTAATTTTCATACATCGTCAACGTTTTTAGTTGCCAAACTGAAGTTCGCACGTTCTTGGAAATAAATGAGGTCTAGAGTTTCGGAAATTATTAGGGTGTTCCAATTGGTATTGGTCGAAGTAAAGTGGATGTTTTCCATACTACCCTTAACAAGGTTCGAAAACGACTCTCGAATTGGTCAAAAAAGCTCATGTCAGTGGCATGTAAGGAACTTATACTAAAATAGGTTGCGTAAACATTACCAACATGCCTTATGAGTGTATACATTATCCCTTTGGCAATCAATGAGGAATTATAGTAGTTGTGGAATGCATATTGGTGGAGCTCAAACGAAAATAGGCAGAGATCAATTCATCGGAAAAAATGGAGTACATTGTGTACTAATAAGGATGCGGGAGGCCTCGGTTTCAAGAAGGTCCATGATTTTAATATTGCTCTCCGAAGGAAGCAGGGGTGAAGATTGATGAAAGATTCAAACTCACTGTTTAGCTGAGTTTTTAAGGGTCGTTATTTCTTAAATCATTCTTTGTTGGAAGCAGGAATTGGTTTGAGTCCTAATTATATGTGGAGATCAATTATGGCAGTCCAAGACTTGTTTAAAAGCGAGTCCCGGTAGTGAGTGGGAAATGGGAACCATATTCAATTTTTGAGTGACCAATGATTAGATTCAGAAGTGGGAGTAATTTTAACCCGCACATAGTGAATGAGAGGGCTATTGGTGCAGACTTAATGTTCCCGGGAGGAGGAGATTGGAACGGTCCTAGACTAAATGTGATGTTCCCGAAAACAATTCAATAGAAAGTTCTCTATATTGCTCTTGGAAGAATGCCGAGACCGAATGTATGGTCGTGGACGCATGATAAGTCAGGTATGTACATTGTTTGTAGTGCATATAAATTTTTAAGACCTGAAATAATTAACCAGAATACTTGTAAAGTTTGGGGACTCATTTGGAAAGCTAATGCTCAACCAAAAGTGAAACAATTTTGGTGGAGATTAGCCTTCTATTGTCTCTTGGTTCATGACCGACTATTGCAAAAAGGAGTTAATATTGATCCTATATGTCCAATGTGTGAAAGAGCCCATGAATAAATTGATCATTGCTTCATTCATTGTGATACGACTAAGGAAGTGTGGATAAGATTGAGTTTGGAAAGTCTTGTTGTAGGTGTTAATACCATTTGGGATTGAATTTGTGTGATGGTGATAAAATAAATGGTTTTGAGTTGGGTAAATGCATGTATGGTGGATGAAGTATTTGGTACCACATGAATAAATTAATATGAGATGAGAAGAAATTGTTGGGGCGGAGATTGGAGTGGTAACCAATCAGATGAGGAGTGGATTGTTGGCAGTGGGTGAGTTTCCTATTACTTCAGGTGAGTGCGGGCATGTGGGAGGCGAAAGAGGGGTTGCGGGTCGGGCGGAGGAGGTACGGGTAGAGGGTCGGGAGTATGATTAAACAGCTCATCCATTCCTACCGCCTATGGGGGAGTTTAAAATCAACGTGGATGTTATTTTTTTGTCCTAAGAGAAGGTATGCATTGGGATCTTCAAGCAGGGTCGAGACATGCGATTTTTGAAGGAGATTCTACACAAGTTATCAAAGATTTGCAATCTGGTAGTTATTTTTGTTGGATTATAGATGATTGTCGTCATCTTAGTGACCGATTAGAATAGTGGTTTTTTCTCATTAAAACGGTTTGCGAATTCAGATGCCCACGAGATTGTTCGCACAACTAATTCTTTGTCTGGTCTTAGTTGGACTCAATCAGAGTTACTCCCGGTCGGTTTTCAAGCTATTTCTACTGATTTGAATTTGTAAAGTTCATTCTTCTCACCTAAAAAAATAGTTCTTATATTCTTTCAACAAAAAAAAAAAAATATATATATATATATAGCAGTTTTATTATTTTAGTTTAGAGTGCAAAAAAAAATTTAATGTTCAATTTAACACGAAGTACGTGATCCAAGTATGGAAAACTGTTAAGTATTTTAGTTAAATTAATTTTCACATGAACTATAAACGGAAAGAAATAAACAACAACATACATTTACGTATAAACAAATATTTTGTACTTAATTGAATATTTTCTCAATCAATTTTGTCTACAAACAGATTGTCCTAAAACACACATCAATATTTTCTTTCCTACTTTGATTTTACATTTTGAGGAAGAGGCATATGTGTTGTTTTGTCCCTTTTACTTGGTCAAATTTTATGTCCAGATCAAGGTGGTATTGTGGTATTCTTTTTCAAAGTCAAGGTAAGGTAGTATGATCTTGTTGTCTAACTCGAGTCTTTGGGTTATACGGTACGTGGAGCAGAGCTTCAAGTCCGGTCACTAACCTGTAGACTGCACATGTAGCACACTGTTAAGCGAAGCCCCGCCGACATGAGAATGAGTATCTCTACACAAACGAGGTAATGCAGAAAGTATGAAGATCAAAGATCTTCGTAACTCATTCAGAAATGTCACTAAGAACTCGATGCACTTCACGAATAACATGAAAAATGTTTAAGAGCGTTTCCGAATTCTTGCGAGAAGTGTTTTGGATAGTAAATTGACCGACCTTTTTACATGTGACTTGTGAGCCTGTTAATTGATTTCACCTTATCTTACATGTGGCGGCCTCTTATTGGTCAGTGTCAGTGTGGGGCCGCATGTATTTTAGTCTTTCTCCGTTGTTGGTTCTTCTCTCCAAAAATCAAAAATAAATCCCAATTTTGCAGGGTCATGAGCTCTCGAGCTCTCGTAAAGGTGCGATCCTCTTTGATTAGAGTCAGGAGTAGTCGTGTGCACTCATGTTGTTGTGGTTCGTTCCTTTGAATTATTCTCGATTTTGTTAGTCGGATGTCTTTACGAGTGTGAATGAAGCTCGCAGAACATCTCGCGAGGTGAGCTCACAGAGAACCTCGGAGGGGCTTGCGACATTGCGCAATAATGGGCTTATCGCAGATGTGTGGGCCTTCACGCACGATGTGGGAATTTGTGCACATATGGCTCTAGCGGATGGAGGCGTTCAAATGGAGGCTATGGGGATGGAGGCATGCAGACCGAGGCTTTGTGGATGGCGGAGCTCGCGCGGAAGGATGGCTCGCGTGGACGGGTGGCCTTGAGCGGATGGATTCATTAGCCTCGTGTGAACGGATGCGGCTCCCAGACGAGAGCCTCGTTGATGGATGTGTTGGCTTCGCATAGACGGATGCGGCTCGCGGATGGATGCGACCCTTCCCAGACGAAAACCTTGCACATACGAATGAGCTCGCAGATAGAAGGAGCTCTCATTCACACAGACGGATGAGGATGGCCTTGCAAAGGCTTGGCCATGCAGATCCTTGCGCGTGTGAATGGGCGAAGGAGCGAGGCTTGTGCGGGCTTGTGCGTGAGCGAGGCTTGCGCGGAATCGCACGTGGGCAAAGCTTCGCGGTCGGAACGAATGATCCTTAGTAGTGTGTAGCTCACCTGACCTTCATTCAAGTGAGATGTCATTCAGGGCTCACTTTGGCGTGAACGTTTGTCTCGAGTTGACTGGGGATCGGGCCGTCTTTCATTTGGATCTTTACTCAACTCGAGGCTTGATCCAAGATCCGACCCGACCTTTCCATGGTCAAGTGAGCCACGTGTCACTCTCCCGTTGGCCGAGCCTATTCTGATTTTTTATGGCGAATCACGTGTATTACATGATACTATCGTTTATCAAATTAATCATAGTAACTTGGCCGCGAAACACACTCATTCAATCCGTCAAGCTATGACCTATAACCTCCATGTCACGACATCTATCTAACGAGACTCGTTGGACACGTGAAGAACACTAGTTGGAGTTGTAATATCGCGACCCCAAACATCTATGTCATGACATCACTTCTCAAATGATGTCCATTGGAAACACGATGAGCCTTATTGGACTCATAATTCCACAATAATATTGTTTTATCTGTGCACAAACATGCTTTTTCATCGTTCACCAATCGAACATTTCCCTCTCCCAAGTGTCCTTAATTCAAGAAACATATCAACGTGGAGGCCTTAAATAACTCCATGGTGATCTCCTCCACCTCATAGAGGATCATAACATTTAGCTCCCATAAAGAGAGCTTCAAGGCCCCAATAAGAGCTCATTAGCTCTTCTAAAAAAAAAACTTAGTTTTCACAAGAGTCCTCCAAAGTCTTTTCCTCGCCGAATCACCATTGAATTACCCGCCTTATCGGGTCACATCCGATGTCTCTACCTAGCCGGGTCTCCTCCAAATCCCTACTTCAAGGGTCACCTCCTAGTATCCCCACATAACCAAGACACTTCGCTCTACTTGAAAAATAGGACTATACCCAAAATTGATCCCACCTCGTTAACCGACCAATTACAACACATGATTTGTGAGTATAACTACATATCTTTGGGTACGAGGAAAGATTCCCACAATTAGAATATATATCACACTTTATATTTTCTCTGACTAGAAATCTATCTACCTTTTGTGTTATCTGATTGCGATTTTTACTTTTGCGCTCAAAGTGGTGTCCCATAAATACATATGAGGTTTCTGCTAATTGGTGTGCTACCTTGTGCAAGCAACACACTCTCCTCCAAGAACACACACACAGACACACACATGGTCCTAAGCCAAATAATATGGCTTAGATTCTAGGTCACCAATGAGGTAGAGATATCTCATTAAAAAAGTTCAGATCCGGTGGGTCGCTCCGCTCTCCCAAATTTATTGGGGTGAGTATAAGTGAAACTCAATGATGTGTTATCACCTCATTGAACTGACTTAGCCGTAGTAAAAAAAAACATTAGCTTAGATTCATTTTTCTATATATGTGTGTGTGTGTAAGATAATTAAAAAAACACGATATCAATTAATAAAATAAAGGGGTAATTACAAAAATCAACCTTCAACTATCCGGTTCCACAAATTGCATTCTTGAACTTTGGTCTGTAACTTTAGACCACTCTTAAGTATAAAAAGTTCTTTATGCCTATGACACCGTTTTTTGAAGAAAAAATGAGCAAATTAACCTTCATTTTTTATTTTTTTATTTTTAAAATATAAATAATATTAAATTAAAAAAAACAGATTAGATCGATGAGAGAGAATGAGAGAGAATGTTGTAAAGAGGGAAGGGGAAGAAGGGTTGTAGAGAGAGAAAAAGATGTGGACAAAGAAGTCGTCGATGTCCTCTCCCTCCTTGTCGTAGCATCGCCGTGGACAGATCCACCTCCGGGAGCTGCTCGAGAAGTACCCACTTATTGTTTTCGGGGAAGGATAGTATTTGCCACCAAAATTCTCTACGCCGTTGCTTGGAGCAAGAGCTCTGAGGTCTTCAAGTTGCTTCTTGATTTTGCGATCTCGACGAGGCTCTTGAGCGCCAAAGGGGGAGATCTGAAAGAGCACATTAGGGATGAAGATGAGGTCCCTTCTGTTTTCAAGGGGAGATGATGAACAAAGATGTTCATGTCGTTGCTAGAGGAGGCAACTTGAAGATCTTGAAGCAGTTTCTAAATGGTTGCTCTGATGATTTGGCTTATAGAGATGCTCATGGCTCTACTGTCTTGCATGCAGTAGCGGGAAAAGGCCAACTTCAGGTGAGTTCCTAACAATTTTGAAAAGAACAAATGCTAAAACAAGCTCAAAATTGTTAGCATTTGTTCTTTGACAAGTCTCTTAAGTTTTTGGAGTGGTTGGGGAATTTTAGGATTTTTGTGGTGTTTTTTAGAGTTTCGTGATAGAGAAGGAGACATTGGCGGCGACTAGGGTTTTAAAACTAGAAGGTTGGGGTTTCGGGAGTGGTACGACGCTAGTTGCAGAATTACTGGTGCTAGAGTTTGTTTTTTTTTCCTAATATTTCTAGTTAGGGTTCATGGTAGGTATGTTACTTTGGCGATGGATGGAAGGCTAAAGAGGATGACGAGAGACCTTTGGGTAAGTGGGGAGGAGGAGGTCCGGGTGGACATTTGTATCATTTATGCACCGATATGACGAGAGGGGGCTCCGATGTGGGTGGTGATGGGGCGGTTTCTGACGGAGGCGCCGATCCACTTCGCATATATGAAGGATACCCTATTGGATGTATGGAGTCCTTCGTTTGGTTTCTAAGCGTCGGAGGTGGTGAGTTCGGGTCAGGGGAGAGAGGAACAACCTTGTTTTCTCTTCAAATTTCATAATGAAAAGGATGCCAAGCGGGTGATTAATGATGGTCCTTGGTTGTTCAATGGTCATGCTATGGTGGGCAAGATTTTGGAATCAGAAGATGTTTTGGAGACACTGGAGTTATGACATTTTAGCTTTTGGGTTCAGGTAAAACGAGTTCCGATGGGGTGTCGTTCAGAAGAGGCATGTCGAGTGATTGGTAATACCATGAGTATTTATGTGAAATTTGATCCGCTGAATTTTAAGGGAAGGTGGAAGTCTTACATCTGAATCAAGGTGTTGGTGGATTTTAGGAAGCCGCTTTAGCGTCAAATGAATGTGAGGAAGTCAAATGGGAAAGATCATAGTATAGAGTTTGCATATGAAAAATGACGCTGATATGCTATTACTGCGGGATTTTAGGTCATGATGATAAACATTGTAATCTGAGAAAGGCAAAACCTGGTGATGGAGAGGAGCGCGCTTATAGGATCTGGTTGAGGGCTACGAGAGGGTCTCAGGGGGCATCAAGAGGCAAGATGTGGAGATCAGAGCAAGAAGGAGGATTGGCTGGTGGAACCAGTTAGCAAGGGTAAGGGACCACTGGTTTCTTTTACGAGTAAAGGGATGACAGACAAAGAAGATGGGAGTAGCTGTAGGGCACTGATACAGAAAAAAAGAAGAAGCGGAGAGATGAGTTTGCGGGAAGGAGAAGAGTGGCTGGATTCGAAAATGTCGAACCTTGTTCAAGTCCAAGAGGAGTAGTTATCTCTTAAGAAATATCATAGAAGTGTGGTGGGTCAGAAAAATTAGTTTAGGGGGGAGGTCTGAGTACTAGGGCCCTTAAACTTATGCTTGGGTTTACACTTTTAAGTGGGTTGTGGTCGAGATTAGGGTTATATATCTTTTAGATTGTCTCTTTTTTATTAGGTTTAAGGAGAGATTTGCTTAAGTTTATACCATTTTTGAGAAGCCTATTCCTTTTAAATATTGATTACTTATAAATTTGCTTGGATTGAATAATATTGTTTTGCGGTTCAAAAAAATAAAAATAAACGTGATATCAACGACCAATAAAATTTTATAGTTGGATAGTATTTTTTTGCATACTAAATTTTATAAGATGAATATTACGTTTTGAAGTTGATGGTCTAGAAGCAGAAAATATATATATTTTGGTAGGTAGCAAACATATACTCCCTCCGTCCCAAAATGAGTGTCCTTCTTTCTATTTTGAGAAAAATTAAAGAGAAGTTAGTTAG
>JAYMTK010005648.1:0-10058 GCA_036897405.1 Pelargonium myrrhifolium
TGTTCTGATACTGACTGCTGTGGTGACGTACATCTAATAAAGGTAGATACCTCAGTGGTTGGATGAAATCGAACACACATTTGCACAATATGAAAATCATGTTTCTCACGACCCGCCTCGTTAAGAACCCTCTGAATAAAATCCATGTTTCGAGGATTCGGTTTACCATCACTGATATACAGGCCTATGATCTTACCTTTAAGAGAGGAAACGGGGGCCTGCAATGTTGTAACAAATACACCAATTAATGAAACAGCGACACAGATGCTATTAAGAATGATTTGGCGAATCACTACCGGTCAGTACGTACTCAATAACCAGGTGCATATATGTGGGGCTTATTTCAAAATGCAAGCAAACAGGAACATTATGCCGCACCCAAAGCAATATTTAAACAAGATTGAGACACAGAGACATGCATATGCATATAACGAAAGCTTGTGTGGTTTCTTATGTGTAAAATGGTTTGGTGAATCAATCATGTCAGTTATATATATATATATATATATATATATATCAAAATGCTGGAAACACAGTCGGAGCAATACGAAAAATCTAAGATAAATTTGCTAACCTCAACACCTTTGCTTGAAAGTAGAACTTTATGGTTAAAGGATTCCAATAGTTGATCCAAGTTGCTCAACATTTCTCTGGGTTTGACTCTCTGACTGATTACAGTTTGTATATTTTCTCGGGTCAAGGGATGAAGTTCTTCTCCAGTATAATATTGGAAAAGATGATAACAGCCGGGATCGGATATGGACGCCACAACAGTTTTGTTTCGATCAATGATGGACCAATATGGCAGATAATCATAATCGCAAGGAGGGACAAGGTGAAGTTTAAATGCGTCGGCAACACATTTGCGGGCTGCATGATCTCCAAATGGGATGGTAGGGAAGGGCAAGGTAGAAACTATGCTCTTAAAATGAGACTCTTGAACCTTGGTTTCAGGTTCGGGAGGAGGTTCCTCCAAAGGCCCATGAAAATGGGAGGCATACACAATTCGAACTCCCACAAACACAAACACAGTATCTTGATATTCTAAGAACCCATTGTAAGCATCCAACATATCATCTGTGGTCCATTCCTCATTAGGTGCTGTTACATTCAGTGGCACTAGGTATAAAACAATAGTCTTGTCCAATAGATACTCACGACGGACCTGTACCTGTATTGTAATGAGAGAGTGTATACATAAATCGATTGTTGTTCATAAATCACATGAGATGATGTAGTTAATTAGCTGATTAGGTCTGATCCCTAAATAATATTGAAACACAAACGAAAATCAATCAAACCATACAACAATATAACATGAGATGAAGATGCTGAAATAAACCCTACAATTTTCGGACAACACTAAAATTGAAGCTGCGAAGAACAGAGATGCAGAAACAAAACAAACAAAACCCTAGAATTTAGTTAGAATTTTCAGAAACCCTAAGTTTCTCAAAACATGCACAGTCGACGAGGAAGAGAAACAACTCAAGATGCATATAATCCTAAAATTGAACATGCATATAAACCCTAAAATTCCATATATGTACCTCTTTTCCATCACGTTTTATGAGGCATTCCCTGCCATTTGAGAAGAGGAGGTCCATTATATTAATAGTTTCCCCAGGGAAAACAAGGGGGAAGGGATCGGGCGGAGAATAAGTACGAGGAGGTGAAGGGGGCTCGCTAAGAGCTAATTCGAGCCTTGCAATAAGACCATCGAAATCATAATCGTTGATTTTGGGGCTCATCGGCTTCTGCTTCTGCTCATCGTCGTCGATTTCGGGTCTCTTAACATCACCGTTTCTTTCGATCTGCTTCTTCTGCGTAGATTTGATTTTGGAGCTCTCACCATGATCACCTTCATTTTCCATTTCCAGCTTTCTTTGTTTTCTCTCTGATCTAACAGATAAAGAGAGGAAGGCGAAGCTACCTCATAACAATGCAATACAACCATGACTAACAGGATCCGATGTCCACTCTCTGTATTCCCGTTCAGAAAATGTTTTTTTTCTGCCCATTATTTCTTGTGACAATGCTCTATACATGATATGATTAACAATGGAGGTTCTCATGAGTTTCATCTATCCATTGTCACTGTTGTCCTCATGTTTTCAATTTTTTATTTTTTATCGTTCATCTTTTAATACTACGTCCTTTTCAAAATAAGTGTTGTTTTAGAGTTCAATTTTTGTTTCAAAATAAGTGTCACTTTCTACTTTTAACAAACTTTTACATATGAACTTCCCATATTACGCTTTAGTCATTTGATTGGTACGAAGAGGTGACAGTTATTTCACCGTTATGTTCCCACAATCAGTAATATTGTTTTTTTTTCCTTGTTTTCCAGGCTAACGCACAACGGGCAATTAGTAGGAGCTGGACAGACAAAATTTTCAGTGGGAAGATGAAGTATATTAGCTATGCCCCTATCTTGTGGTGTATAAATTAGGAAGCACGAATGCGGGTACGAGTACCCGGTACGGTACGTACTCAATACATTGGCACGTCGTTTCTTCAAAAAGTCTAGATACGGATACGGCGGGTACTTATAAACACAGTTACCCATCATCATTCTATACTTTGGCTTTTGATCATGCTTTTTAACAAGATATAGGTGGCGTCAGTGAACGATTTGAATATTGTTTATCATTATTTTATTTTGTGTTTAATATGTTGTTTCAAGTTTTTGATTTGATGAATTATTTTGTTATTTTCTTAAATGTAATTAAGTAATTAACTTGAGCTTGATTTGGTTGTTTTGTTCCGTTTTCATTGTTGGGTTTTGGGATCAATTTTGAATTATCTGAAGTCGCCATTTCAAAGTGTATATTATATAGTAGGGCTATGATGTTTGAAATTTATTTATATAGAAAAAATCTATTTCAGTTTGAATTGTTGTTTTTAAGCTTATAGCCATATTTGACATGCAGGTTTGTCTCTTTTATAATGATTTTTGTGCAAAATTATCTGCTGGGTTACATTCACTACTATTTGGATCTTGATTCTAAAATATTACACTGAATCGCTCTCATTTTGAATTTAAATGATCGATTCCCAGTTTTGTTGTTGTAATTATTTTGATGCTCATTAATATTTTGAGTTGCATTACAACTTTTTTTGACTTATTGAAGTTTCTTGATGCAGTGCATTACAACAAAAGCATTTCCAGTCATTGTCTATATATAGATATACCTTTCAGATGTTCTCCTTTCCATTACTGTTCTAATGTTTTTTTTTGTTTTGCTCCCAACATTGTCATCTTGATCTCCTAGACTTGTATATGCTCTGATTCAATTAATGTCTGCAGGGGTATAGATCAGCGGCATTTTAAAGATAAAAGACGTCTCTCAGGACCGGACCTGCAACAATTAGTTAGTTAGTAGAATCCCTAGTGGGTTGTGTATGGGGCCCATCAGTTCGCTCGTTTGAATATTTCCAAATCTTGGACTTGTATTCCTAATTATGCTATCTTAATATATTATCTTGATGTTTATCAAGAAAAAGAAAAAAGAGTTCTAATGTCATTTTCAATTATATGACTAAAGGGTATTATAGAAAGTTCATGTGTATAAGTTTGTTAAAAGTAGAAAAAACTGAAAAATAGCTGTCGGAATGGTGCTGGCGCCGGTGGGCTTAACGGCAATTGAGGTGCCGTTAAGGGTTTAGCGGGACCCCAATTGCCGCTAAGCACATTTAGTAAATGAAAAATAAAATTGAGGGCCATTTAGCTAGTTCCATGAAAATGAGGGCCATTTGTCTAGTTTTAAAGCCCAAAGAGGCCTTTTGCCAAAAAGTAAACCACGTATATTTACCATGAATTGTTCATGTGTGATTAACTTGTCAAACAAGAGAGATCAGGCTTGTTTTATGACCTTTTTTTTTTTTAGTATTAATGATACTCATTCTAAACTAAAAGAAAAAAAAAAGTATAAAGAATATTCCATTAATTTTCATATCTATTTTTACCTTTTGAATTGAACCCAAAAATAGAAACTACACATGAGATTTTCCAATTCAAACAAATCATGAATAATTTTCGTACTGAATACTCTTTCCTTTTACTCATTCCTGCCTTTGCCTATACTTGTTTGAAGTGGAGAAGCCATGATCAATCCACCTATTTATCTATTATTAATAGTAATTTAAATAATAGCAAATTAACCAGAAATAGTCATCTAACTATATACAATTGCAATAGAAAGGATTAGGGTTTGTTTTGGGTTCTAGGGTTTGTCTCTCCTTATGGTGTTTTGCTCTTTCTTCTTTCTCTACCATTATTTTGCTTGATTATAATGGAGATCAAAATCTTCTTACTGGCTTTATGGAAGGCTATGGTTCTGCTTCTTCTTCTCTTCTCTTTTAGTGGCGCGAACACAGATTGGAAGGCTGTCATGTACGACGATGAGGTTGAAAGAGTTTATGGAGGAAGAGGCCTAAACCGGCGGTTAGGGGACACAGGGTTTGGAAAGATCTCAGCACATAGGTGCGATGGGGGCAGCCATCTCCGGCGGCCACAAAAGCGGAGCGTGTGGGCTGGGTTAGTGGTGACGGGTGCGGCGGTGTATGATCCAAAAAATGGAGACGAGGGAGCCAAGGCGGGGCTTGGCGTCCAGTCGGAGGAACCGTGACGAAGGGGAGGCGCGGCAACCGGTTGGAGCGGCAGGATGGGAGGGGGGTTGGTAGGGTTTGGTTTAAGGTAGTTTGGTTTCTTGGTTTTCGGTTTTTTGATGCTTTGATTTTAGTTTGTTGGTTAGTTAGTTTGCTTAGTTTAATTTCTGTTAAGGGTGTGGCCAGTTGGAGGGGTGACCAGAGCGGTTCAAGGGCAGGAGCTCGAGGAACTGATGAAATAAAGTTAATTAGAGGAGGCGTCTTAAAGCTGAGCTTGCTCTATGCCCAAGACACTTGTTGTGGGATTCGAACGGTCGGGTCAATAGTAGGCAACACGTTGATATGAGATCTTTTAGGATGTCATTTGTGTAACCCGGGCATTGCCCTTTTCTGATTAATAGAAATCTTTTGCACACGTTTCAAAAAAAGATCATGAATAAACTCATTCATAACATGAAATATTATCTTGCCACATCAAATTCATTAAAAACAATAAATTAAATTATCAAAGGAAAAACTACTAAAATATGATACATGACTTATTTAGTCCAAACAATTTAAATTTGAACGAATTGGTAACCGAGGTTAAATCTTTTCAGCTTAACCGATACAAAATAACGTTTAAAGTAATTTATTTGATTTTCAATAGAAGCACCCCATATTTGCATTAAAAATATGATTTCATTACATATTCTATTTTTACCTTTCTATATTGAACCCAAATTAGAAACTTTATCGTCCAATCAAAATACATATATATATATCAATTTTAAATTGTAGAAGTATGAGATTATGTTACATAAATTACATTAGAAACAATCAAAGATAACAATTTAGACTCAATTCTCGAGTCAGGTTGGGATAAAGTGTTCACAAATAAATAACTTGTTCAGTCGAACAAATCTTCACATTTCGTATATAAACCCTAAGCTCGACTCACAACCAACATGAGAAATTTCATTTCACTATTGGATCGGGCTCGGGTTACATAAGCATTTTCAATCCAAACCGGCCTAAATTGAGACATATAAAAATATTAACAGACCATAATACCCTCGACATTTTTCGTGGCGTTCATGTTGGGTCAACAACGAGTCTCTATGTCACCTTCAATATTCTCGAGTCAAGTTGGATTAAGTGTTTACAAATAAATTACTTGTTTAAGCTGAACAGATCCACACATTTTGTATATAAACCTTGAGCTCGACTCGTAACCAACCCGGGCAAATTCAATTCACTATTGGATCGGGCTCGGGTTAAGCCTTTTCAACCCAAACGGGCCAAATTGGCCCGAATTGCAACAACAATTTCAAAAACTAGACAAATGAAATCTAAAAAGACCAAAATACCCTCGGCGTTTTCTGTGGCATTGAGGCTGGGTCAAAACCGAATCTATGTCACCTTCAAAATTCTCGCATCGATCAAGTGTTTCAAATAAAGTACTTGTGAGTTGTGAAGTCGAATGAATCAACACATTTTGTATGTAAACCCTGAGCCCGACTCCTAACCAACCTGAGCAAATTCATTTCACTATTGGATCAGGCTCGGGTTAAGCCTTTTTAACTCAAAGGGCCCAAAACCGACCTGAATTGTAACATTTTTTTTATATTTTTAAATTTCAGAACATAAAATGTGAAAAGACCATAATACCCTGGGCGTTTTCTATGAAGTTGAGTTTGTGTCAAAATCGAGTCTCTCTGTTGCCTTCAAAATTTGCACATGTCAACGTCCTCTCAACCTCTGTTCCTAAGCAAGAGAGATTTCGATAAATCCTCGGCACCAATCAACGATCCGCCTCCAACCCATTTCTCTTTATGTATCAAACACCAAACCCATTTCGATTTTTCTCTTCTTCTCCCCATTTTCATACCGAGGAGCTCGTCCTGGTTCAGTCAAATTTGTGGGGACAAAACTGTTAAGCCACACAATGAAAAATGAAGTGTGATTACCATGTTAGATATACATTTTGCACGTTGCTAACTTAAACTTTTTTAAGTTCCACATTTCTACATAAACTACAAAAATTTTATTATGTCGGTCAACTTTAACAAAATTTGACTATACACCAATAATAGTATCTAACATGTTAGCAACATGTAAAAAATGAGGAGTATTTAAATCTTTTCAGAATTTAATTGACAAGGCACTTAACGAATTGAAAAATAGATAGTTAAGAGTAGTAACGTGTAACAACATAGTAGTACCGTGCAAAATGTGTATCTACCAAAATTGTAACGTCTAATCACCCCAAATTTAAATTCAGAGTTGCAATGTAATTGATGCTTTTTCCAACTCCAGAAATAAGCCGAAATCCAACCTACATTTCTAGTCAGGTAATCCACAAAGGATGTATGAATCAGGTCGAGTAGGCTACAATAAACAAGCAAGTCTTTCGTGCCTAACAAGTGAAACCAAAATCTACCCGTGGTGAAGTGAATAATAAGTGAAACCACAACAGTCAACATTTTAATGGGATATCATTTAACAAAACTATTTCAAATACTTGGAAAAAGTAGACTTGTTCAATAGTCTCAACTCATTTGAATCTCTACCAAAATAGTGTTAGGCATAAGCACGTTTTCATTCCAATGAAACCAAATATAAGTTCTAAGAAAATTACAAGTTTGAAGCAAAACCAAAACAAACAAGACTCGACATATCTCTTCAGAAACCAACCAACGCCCAGCCTCTAGCAACAACATGAAATGTGTATAGATTTAGTCACCCTTTCTCCTGAAAGAGCATCCCTCGGTGAGTCTAGCACGTCCACCGGTTGGCTGGCACAGCACGGTCTGGCAGTTCCCGCATACCACAACTGTTTGGGAGTGGCTAAACACGGTGGTTCTGCAGTTTCATGGCAACTCGTAAATATTATAATTCAAGAATAAAAAAAAGGTTAAAAAACACATATAAGTTTGAAACACAATAGTTCTAAAATGTACACATTCGGGTGTCACAACCACAGAAAAACAAAAACAATTGTTTAACATTTGTAATGAAAACATTCTAGAATCTCATTTACTTCTTAACCAAAGAACAATGATGTTGTAAAAAAATAGGTAAAGTTCATAAAACTAAACCTTCCAATAGAATGCAAGTTAATTCGTGTGTATAAAAACATACACCGTAATGTTTCAAATACAGTTATGCAATTTATACAAACTACAATTCGCAACAACAAAAACTATTACCTAAGGGCATAGAGTTTGTGTACATTGGAAATTTCAACAAAAATACAAAATTAATTTATCATACTAATCTTGTTAAAAGAATTTCAAAACACTGATAGGGTAATTAAACACTCAAAGGGTACATAAATTATTTCATACATGTCAAACATAACTCAAACAGAAATGCCTATGCTTATATGTTTTAACCTTCAAATGACATGTCAAGTTTTTAAACATATATACTGTGATGTTAAGATAATGACATCATAAAACCAGCACTTAATTATTTCATATGCAATTCAGTATTAAACTACAAAACTAGTAAGTTTCAGCTAAATTACACAACATTTTAGCCAAATTAATCTTATTAAAATTATTCAATCATGAGCAATAAGCAAATCCAACCAAGACCAAACCTCAAAACATAGAGACTAATACAAATTGTATAATTTCAATTACATTTCCAAATTTTAATGTTAAAGCTAAAAATTAAAGTAACAGTTTAAATTAAATTTGAACTTGGAAGCAAATTCCACTAAACTCTAACTAAACACATACACATTGTATAATTTCAATTGAATTCAAAATTTTAATGATAAAGCTAAAAATTAAAGTAACAGTTCAAATTAAATTTGAACTAAGAGCAAATTCAACTAAACTCTAACTACAAAACATATAAGCACACACACATTCTTCAATTCCAATTCAGTTTAACAGTTCAGTGTGAAAAAACTACAAAAATTTAAGCAAAAACGAATGTGATGCAGGTACTTACATGCTGAAGCAGCCCTGGCACTTAACGTCCTGCATATCAAAAACCAAATCACAACAAGAATCAGCAATTTATCTCCATAAAAATTCAGCTAAAACTGATCGGAGAAAAACAGGATGATTCCATACCATGAAGAACGAGTTTGGAGACTGCACAAGACGCTTGAGCTTGTGCTTCCTCTTCTCGAGCTCGGCGGGAGGGTTGAGCAAATCGACGTCGTTTGGAAGCACCTGAACACCAAACGATACCAAAAAACCGGTCAAAACAACACGAAACGTAACAATAGATAAGATTGAAACATCGGAGAAGCTCCGAAACTCACCATTTTGGCCTGAAAAAGCTTTAAACCCTGGAAACTGTGTCTCTGAAAACAAGTAGAGAGAGAAAGCAGAGACTGACAATCTGGAGGTCGCAGAGAGCGAGACGGTCTTGAAAAGATCTATATAAAGGGATCGTTGGGGAATCTGAGCCGATGATTTTGCTTGATGTTTTGATCTCGACCGTTCATTTAAGCTGTCTTTGAAGTGTCTAGGGCAACACAGTTCGGGGGTAAATTCGTCAATTTGTCTTGTTTTGTGTATTTTCGATTTGTGGCCTGTAAGAATCTTTATTTCGGTTTTTACCCCAACGGCCCAAAGTGTTTTGATGAGCCCAATTACGAGTTTGGCCCATTTTGATTTTGTTGGCTCAATTGGGAGTTGGTGTGGTTTATTTGAGGCCCATGAACTACAAAAAGAAAGCAAATGGACAGCCCATGCTCTAGCCCAATTTGTTTTCACAAAAATACATTGGATAACTCATTTTGAAGACAAAATTTTATACTTTTGTGTCCATAATGACTCGTATAAGTTTAACGGGTCAAATATGTCGAGTCGTTTTGTGTCGGTATTTTTGTATAAATGTGTTCAATATTGAGCATGCCGTATCAATCTATTTATAAATGTGCGTGTTCATGTTGAATAACATGGTGCGATTCTATAATCATATTATGTTTAAGTTGATTCATTCACTTTTAACACACTTGTAGTTGGAAATTCATATTTTAGGTATATCTATCACGACTATGTTAGAGTATATAATTTACATCAGACCTTTAACTATAAGTTTAAACATTTAGTTGAGTTGATTTCCACGTTGTATTAGAGTTTTAAAAGCCATGACTTTGAGCCATGTCGTCACTTGGTTACATGTGAAATGATAATAGTTTACACGTGAAGAGACATGTTAAAGTATATAATTAACGTTGTATACAAACAAGAGTGGTACTCATGTATTTGCAAAGAACATGTTGTACAACGAACCAGTTGAACATGTCTTTTGATCGGTGGTCTTACGAAGATACTTGCACAAATGACTACATATAGATTTTTGTTCATATGTTCCTTCCGATAATCAAGTCAGATGATTGGAGCCAAATAATGTGTGGGTGTAATTCTTTTTTTTTTTTTTTTTTTTGGAAAAAAAGAAATTAATTAAAAAAAAACCCGGAACAAAACATTAGGAAA
>JAYMTK010005649.1:0-10056 GCA_036897405.1 Pelargonium myrrhifolium
TTGCACTCTATTTACCAAACACAACTCCTTTTTACATCTCCTTTTACAAATCAAACACCTCCTTTCATTATCAAATTTTACCAAACATAACTCAATTCTCCTGTCCACTCTCTCTCATCATTTTACCTCCTTTTACCTCTTATAGACATTTTCAAAAGTTACACTAGACTTACCAAACAAGCTCTTAGAGAAAAAGAAAAAGAAATGGGTTTTATTAGAAGGGTTAGGTGGTGGGGAATGGGTTGAGTCACCAACCAAGGTTGGTTGCAGTTATGCACATGGAAATGGTTAAAGTGGTCCATGCTTGGCTTGGGAGTGGCTAAGGCTATGGCCTAGGGCTTGTCAGGTTGGGGCTGGACCCTGCCCTTAAATTGTTGCTATTACACAGTACACTATTGTTATACCCACACTGCCACTGTTTCAGTCTGAGCAAGAGTGTGCATGGCCAATCCACCATAAATGGACACTTGGAGATTTTTTCTTTTCTTTTCCTAAAATAGAAGTGTAATAAAATAAGAGCAATAAGTCTCAGTCAAGTTGTTGCGTACATTCCTTCGGGACAACATTGTTGCTTCTTATCTCTCTAGAATGTGAGTGAGCGGCTAGGATTTCTGCAAATCTAAGGCGGCAGTGGCGTATTGGTGTTTAGCAGCAACGGTTGAGATTTAGAGGAATAAAAAGATATTAAAGGTATTTGTTAAGTTTCTCTATCTCGATGGCAGTTAGGGTTGTTTCTTTCGGCGACCAGTGTGGCGGTAAAGGGAGAAGCTGGTGCAGACGATTGTAGGGAACAAACACGATTTTCTAGATTAAAAAGACTAGAGTTAGAGTTTTCTCTCCTAAGCGGTGGCGACCACAGTTTTGATAACAATCTGAGAGACGCTTTCGTGATTCAAGGAATTGCGATGGAAAACTCGTAAACAAGGCCAATTTTGGGCTGGCGATAATGTGCAGTGGAAGTCGGCAATTGAAGATGGGCTCATTGTTGCTGAATTTATGAGTAACAGTGCTACCGTCTTGGAAGCTCTAGCATTTGTGGGTTAGTTTCTACAAATGGGTGTTTTTCCTATTTTGAGTTTGGGTTTGAGAATAAGATATTCTCATGTGTTACTTTGTCGTTTCGATAAGCTGGTAAGAAATTATGGGGCATATCACTTTGCCCAACGAACCTATGTTTCATATTCCATCTATCTTTTTGAATTAATATAAATCTTCTCGTTCAAAAAGTCTCAACTAAACTATAAGTGACTGACACTCGATCACCACGCAGAAAAATGAATCCGATGTCCAAAAATATCTAAAAATACTGCATAAGATAAGAGAAAGTTCTGGAGAATTTACACAACACGAACTGATACCGAAGGTTTCCATGTACAAATTGTCAATCTCCCCTATACAAAATGCTAGTATTTATTGTGAAAGCGATGGTCTATAATGCAGAACCATTGTCCGACGAAGTCTTACGAAACATTTACAGAGTGTTAAGGCACGTACGTAGAATCGATGATTCCATTCATAGACAACACGAAAATGAAGTTGGGTGGTGTTTTATTTTATTTTTTATTTAGTCTAGTTCGAGCACTACTTTACCCGCAATGAGTCTCTTGTCTTTCGCCGCGTGAGCTTCCATCACTTGTGTGATGGGAAATGTTTTTTCGATAGGTATTTTTAGCTTCCCTGCTTCTGATAGCTTGCGAATCTCGTGTAAACCTTCTGAATCAGCCCTCATGAACGTCCACGAATACTCTGCAAAATTGATACAAAAAAGCATGAAGATTTGATCAGCACAAGTAAAGTTGCAACTACCAATCTCGTGTTTCATGAAATCTGAGGACAATTCGATAATAACATTACATAACTATGAAAAGAATCCATAACTTTACTCCAACCCGAAAACATAAGCTATTAGGTGAAGAGGCCGACTAGTATACTAAGTGGTCTCAGACTCTCAGACTTGACATTCTTTCAACGTGGGGTATTTTAGCAAACTGACACTTAATTTACTTCTTATACAGCTGAAAAATAGGAGTAGCAAAACAGAGCAGACCTACGTCATATGTTCGAGTAGTACAAAACTAATATTGGACCTTCAACTAAGAGTATCAAAGTTCGAGTCATGCTGCAACCGTGATTGCTATCATATATATTCTTGAAACCTTGTAAATGGATCCATGAATCGAGCAGAATAGATTGCTATACAGAAAGAGATGGTTCAGTTACTGTATGGTTTAAAAACTCAGTTCAAGTGGTTGAAGTTTCCAATCCAATTTAAGACCAAATTCTCATATTCACAGCTTCATATAATAAGATATATATATATATATGTGTGTGTGTGTACATATGTATATAGAGAGAGAGAGAGAGAGAGAGAGAGGAATATAAGCCAAGGTCTTTTTGGCTTAGGCTAAGCCAATCCAATGAGGTGATGACACCTCATTGAATTTACTCATACCTACTCCAATGAATTTGGGGGAGCGGAGCGACCCGCTGGATCTGAATTTTTTTAATAAGGTGTCGCTACCTCATTGGTGTCTTAGCCTAAGATAAACACTTCATGGCTTAGACTCCTCTCTCTCTCTCTACACACACACACTTCCTCAACTAGTTATGAAACCAAACAAGGAACTTTTGACGATATAAAGCAACTCAGGTCCATTAGATTATTAAGAAACTTGCGAGTAAAGCAACTAATTCTGACATAAGCACAGCTAAATTTTCACAGGAGAGAAAAAGAAGCACACACAATTGCATTCCGACAACTTACTAAAATAAAAGAAACTAATGAATACATACCTATTCCATGAGAAGTTCGATATTGAAACTGTTTCTTCAGTAAAATAGCCGTGGCTACAGGAAGACCAACAACTAGCCCATACCTATCAGTTAATGAGGCCGCCTCCCCCTAAAACAAACAAAACAAAGAATGTAAATGGTTATGAGGGTAACATTGATTGAAGAGTCGTACGGAAGTTCATACAAAGATAAACACTAAAACCAGGCTCCCATCACCTACCTGAAGAGTCATATAATATCCACCTCTCCTCAAAAAATTTACGCCCATTCTTTCGGTCTCTGATGCACCAATTGTGTCCAAAACTGCATCAAACTTCCCTTTTATTGCCAACTCAACATCCTGTATATCAAATAACATGTTACGCAAGGAATAAAATTTCTGTCCTACCCACAAAAGTTAAATTAACTAGATTACCGACACAAATGTCTTAACTTCAAAGGTTAATGACATACAATAACGCTTAGTAATAACCTAATATAACATCACCTCAGCAACATAGTCAACCGCCTGCTCAGCACCAGCTGCCAGCATGCGATCTACACTTTGGCCTCCACAAGTAGTTGAAACATAGCAGCCTGCAGCTACTGCAAGCTGAATTGCTGCAAAACCTACTGTTCCTCCACCACCTATTACTAACACCCTTTGCCTATGGAGAGAGAGAGAGAGAGAGAGAGAGAGAGAGAGAGAGTTCAGTTAACAGGTAATAAATAACATAGTTTCCACTATCAGCAATTCTGAATGGCTAATAGCTTGATCACATGAAACATACCCCTCAGTTATTCTAGCGGTACTTTTGAGTGCACGCCATGCTGTCAATGAAGCAAAAGGAATGGCACTTGCATCCTACATCACACAAAATCTTTCATCAGAGACTGAGAATAACCTGAAAACCATAATTATTTAACTATCACATAATTAGAGAAAAGGTTAACAAGAGGACCTATCCAAAGAAAAATAAATGATGGTATAGAGGACAAGCTACTATCTTGAGAAATGGTGGGATACATTCTAAACACCATTAATCTACAACATTGTCCACTAATAAGTGACAGAGAAAAAGATGATCTTATAAATAATGATTCTGTATGACAAAGGCACAAGAGTAAAATGACTAAAATCACTAGCTTCAGTTCACAGGAAAACCAAAACCCACCACATGTGCAATTGATGCTGGCTTTGACGTAAGTTCATCCTCTGACAAAATTGCATAGTCAGTATAAGTGCCCCTCACTGCAGTTGGATGTAGTGCACCAAAAACTTCTTGCCCTACCCTAAGAGACTTCACAGAAGCTCCAACAGCTGCAACTTCACCACTGATATCACGACCCAAAATGAGGGGTAGAAGTGGCTCAAAAATGGAGCGACCATAGCCTGCTCTCATCTGAAAAACAAAATGAAACACTAATAAACGCTTGCCCTGTGTGGCAGAATAGTTGAGTATAGTGCAATGATACTAGCCTTATTTCAGGTATTAAGAAAATCATAAAAATCTATAATAAACCTTATAGCAGAATGATTACCATGCAAAAAATGGGGATAACATTCTTATGCCATATGATTTTAACCACATTTAACTAGGAATTGACAACCTTGAGGGTTTTTTGCGAATCCCAGATATCAATGGCAATTGGCACTGCATATTACCCAGTCCTAAATGCATATCTCAAGGATTCAATGAAAGCAAATCCTAGAAGGGTATAAATTGAAGCTTCCATTTCTAAACTACATACATACACCTATATCATGTACGAGATTTGTCTCAATGATGTGCAAGTATTAATGCATTAAAGCGTCAAGAATGTAAAATAGGATGACACATAACTATATAACAACCCTCCAATACTCATTTTGTTGGCTCATTGCATAATTGTTTTCTTCCTGGACCTTCACCTCTCTATTGGAACATTATTTTCACTCATATTCCATTGGCTTAGTACATTAATCGGTGGACGCTACTTGATGAAAACTTGTACACTGCAAGTTCTAATTGCATCTAGTTCCAATGCTTCTCAAAGGTTGGTTTACATATGCTGAATTACTGATATTAACATTTGAAAACTTAAGGCCAACTTTCCTCACTGGAAACTTACAGATTACTATCAAGAGAGAGGCTACACAACGAAGGTCATATGCCCAAAAAAAAAATGGATAGGCACAACATCTGTCATCCCTAACTTTTGTGCACCCTATAATCATCTCTTTTACTCAAATGATAAAGAAATAATATGGCCATGCCCAACATGCACTAACTACTAAATGTCAATATATTGTAATCCCTCCGAACCAAAATAATTTTCCACTTTCCTATATTTGTAGAGATTGAAGATTAGTTAGTTAGGATTGAATTTTACTCTTTATGCCCCATTGTACTCTTGTTGTAACAAATTCAAAGGTATTATAATTAACTTATCTTAGAGATATTGTTGTTAATTCCTGCTAACTAACTTCCTAAAAAAAGAAAGTGGACAATGGGATTCTCATTCCCATTCTCAATTCTCTCATTATTCCTAAACAAAAAAACTTTAATTCAAAAGCTACCTCATTCTTCTCAAAAGTACATGTTTTCAGAGTTTGAAATCAGAATAAAAGTATAAAACTATATGGAAAGCTTATTGTTGAACAGAAAATCATGAAGCAATAAATTCTTAACCTCAAACATTGATAGCTATGTGCACCCAACACAACCTAAGATTTTTTTTTTTTTTTTTTCCTTTACCTATTTTCAAGATATCCAAAAAGCAGTTTTCATATTAAAAATCGAAGTTCTTATGATATTTGGTGCTATACTTCACAAATCAAGATGACATAAAAATAATAATAAAGACTTAAATTCATTTCTCTAGAAATTTCTACAAACTAAGCAATAGAAAAAATCACTGAAACTGTTAGCTAAAAACAATTCAATTCACATTTCCTCTCATGCAAGATTTCATTATCGAAATGTTATATTAACCAAAACAAATTAGCTCAGTTTGAGACGAATAATCACAAATTTTCTATTTTCTGTTTCCAATTCTCTAGTTCTTCTGTAATCTGGATGTTATAGTATCACAACACAACCAAAACACTCAAACACGGTTCCGATTCTTCAATTCCCTAACCAATACATTTCCAGCATTTTCTTTTCTCAGCAGCCAAACAAACAGTCAAAATTCAAATCAAACAGTATCAGAAACTCACTCTGCAATCGAGCGGGTTGACGGAGACGGCACGAGCTCGAACGAGGACCTCATTAGGCTTGAGATCGGGAACTTCCACGTCCCTGAGCTCCAACACCTCAGGTCCGCCGAACCGCGGGACCACCACCGCCCGGCAGGTGGTGGCGATGCTCCGGAATCCGCCGAACCGCCGGAGCAGCAACGTCCGATCGGAGACCGAAACGGTGCGTTTCAGGATTCGCATTTTTGGTGGCACAATTCGGAGTTGAGAGCTTAGAATTCAGACTCTCGAAGCACTGAGAAATGAGAAGAAGAAGAAAATGGCAGTGAAGTTGGGACTGTAGAGCCTATAGGAGTTTGGTCAGGGGTTGAAACGGTGCGTTTTGGTGATGGGTGACGTGTACATGTTTGTATCCGCAGAGGACAAGAGAGGCTACGTGGAGGTCTCTCAAATTCTCTGTGTTAGAGCTTTTTTTTCCTTTCCAATTTTTATATTTATACCTAATTTTAAAAATAAATATTGATTATTGTAATGCAAAAAAGGGTTTCTTTTTAGTAAAAGGGGATTTAGGGTTTCGACATGGAGTATGGCGGCGGGTCTGATAGCAACGCAAGCGGAGGCAGTAGCGGCTCGTCAGAGGGGACATCACGAATTGAGGAAGGGGTGTGATAGGGGAAGGTTGAGGAAGAAGAGGGGATTGGACTCGACGTCAATGTGGTGGTGGAGGCGAGGGCTAAAACTGGTCCGAAGAAATGGCGAGTGATAGGTCGTTAAGGCTCAGGTGAGTGAAGGTTTGGATCCAAAAAATGGATTACCAGCGGACTTCGAGGAGGGAATCCGCCCCTTAGAATAGGTGATTGTGGATTTAGGACTTGCCATGCCGTTTGGGGTTCATGGACAGGAGGGGGGTAAGTTCGGGTCTTGAGATAGGACCCGAGCTGATTTGTGGATACGATACTGAGAATTTGAATTTGTTTAGTTCTACCGATTTGCGATTTCAAAATCTAAACAACTGCGAGAGATATTGACCGTTAAACTAGTCCAAAACATAAAGGTAGGTAAAAATATTACCATATATTTGTTGTACTCCATTTAGACATTTCTATCACTATTTAATAAAATTTTCGTTCCATTCAAAAAAATTATCATTTGATATACAAGTGTAACGAGATTCGCCGAGATTTAGTGGATCGTTTGGTAACTCTACTCAAAAGCAAATAATATAACTTCGAAAAGCTTGCATGTTTCTTATTTTTGCTATAGAAGTGAATAAAAGTGTAAAAAATGAAGTTAATTTGTATGAATAGCCATTAATCAAATGTCTAATGCTACAAAAGAATTGACTATCTGTAGTTCAATATACTTTCCATTTCATACAAAACCCAAAACTAAAACAACATTTTACTTCCACAATTAGTCATCTGTGGCAGCATCCACATCTGAAACATTGCTCAACTTTATTTTCTTCTTTGGCTTTCTCTTTTTCTGCTTTTGCTTGAGCCTCATTTGATCTTTGCAACTCTTTTCCCATTCTTTTCTGTTTCTCTGATATAGCAACATCGCGGCACGAGCATCCTCAACCTGAAACAAAACGGTTAAGCAAGTCTTGAGAAGTAGTATTCAACAGAAGACGGGATCGGCTTCATGAATTCTTTAGCGAAACTCCCTGAAAATCTACTACTCGTGTCCTCCTACACTCAACATATATTTAACTCTATTCGCAAATAGCTCCCTTATATACATATATATTGCGACAACTAACACCTCGTACTATCAATTTTTCATTTCGATCATGCGAAACTGACGGTGATAGTAAGGATAAAATGAATATTTTGATGGAAAAAAAAATGATAGATCATGTGTCATACACATTATGAGAGAACTTTCAACAAAATCTAACCAATGGAATAAAAAAATTGAAAGAATGTAGTGTTGTAGCGAGAAAAAGTACACGAGCTATCTGCAAATGAGGCCAAGTATAAGGTACTTATCTGTAATTTTTCCTATTTCATATGTTATGTCGTGTTATCACGTGTTTTAGTACTTCGGTATATGACAGTTGGAGTGCAAAGTACAATAAAAAAACGTCCGGGGGGCGGAAAAAAAGTACAGGGAGCTATTTGCAAATGAGGCCAAGTATAAGGTACTTATTTGTAATTTTTCCTATTTCATATGTTAAGTCGTGTTATCACGTGTTTTAGCACTTCGGTATATGAAAATTGGAGTGCAAAGTACAAATTTTATAGAATTTGACAAAATCGCCATGAAAAAGTTAGAGAACTAACCGGACAGTGTTGCCCGTCTTGGATAGTAACGCCAAGAAACTCCGAAGCAAGATGCCGAAGTGCCTTTCTACGCCCGTCCCTGTTTCACCAACCATATGTACGTGTCATAAGGACGCAAATTCAGCAGAATATAAACGAGACTGAAATGTAAGTTGGTAGTCAATGAGGAAGTACTTTAGAAAAGGTGGATACTCTGAGGTGTCCCGCAGGTCGTTTTTGGGATGACTCAATAGCAACACCTGCCAAGAGATAATTCAGATCTAATTCTCAAAACTTATACCACAAAATACCACATATGTAATGAGCATACTAGACCTTAAGATCATTGTGCAAGGCATGACCCACGAGAAGTCGCCCATTGATCAGCTCTGCCACTTTCTTTTGAACCACACGGAAATCTTTTGCTGCAGAAGGGTTCAAGAACAGTTAGTGAAAAAATCTACGGTCTTCAGAGAGATTTATATTAGTAGAATAATATATTCTTCATTGATTCATTGAAATTTTCAAAATTAACTTTACTCCTATGTCATAACTATCTAGTAATCATATGGCAAAGACATTTGAGTAATATCACTATAAGATATTAAATTACCGGTTGTATGAGCAATTAAAAGGTGATGTGCGTAATATTTAACCAAAATCCCATAGCTACATCTCCTAGGAACCTAAAGGACTACAGGTTTACAAAATATGCCTCGTACATAGAGTTTGGTGATTTTTTAGGGTGAAGCTGAGTGCTTCATTGAGATAAATTTTGAACTGAGAAAGTTTTGTAAGAGCCTCTGTTTATGAAGTTTTGTCAAACCAACATGTCTTGATTTTGAAACCGAATCAGGGATTCATATCAGAATCTAGATGAGGTTAAGGAAATTTCAGTCAAGTACTCAAATAAAGACTCCCTCAAGTAACCACAACCAAGTCCGTTCCCAGACAATGTCGGGTTCGGTCCATGTCAGGCAACAAATAGTAACTAGTACCGCATGTACTTTAAAATTGAGTACGGGAAAAAAAAAATTAACTGTATAAAGAAGAGATATGATATTAGCACTGCTAGATGACTTCTTGCACTCTCGAAATGAGTGCATGGAAGTACATAACTAGACCAAAAGAGGAGTGCAACAACCCAAGTTACAAATGCTAATAGGCCTCCCACCTACCTGTCAAACGTAAAGGTATTCATGTTTAAGATTCTGCTAGGTCTATTTTGATCAACGATTTCCCAATATGTTATTAACTGAATTGTCATGAATCTTCAGAAGAAGAATGTACATAACCTCCAATTCTCAAATGTTTATAGGAAGCAATAGGAAAGACAAGGTCAACCTTTTCTCAAATCTTGGGGTCGAATTCCACTAATTTGAGTGCGAAAATCAACAACACGTTCTATTGGACGAACAAACTCATCGAAGATAACATTTCCCCACTTATTTACCTGCCATTAGTTGAAATACAGTAAGTGAACACTGAGTTCAATTAAATAAAGAAGAATAAGCAGAGAGGTGTTATTTTACATAAAAGATAAAACTATATTAATACAAAAGCAAGGAACACTAAAGCAAAAAAAGGTTCACAGTAAGACATTGGACTAAATCCATAATTAAAATCTAATGCTGTGTTCTTTTGATGGGCAATCGAAAACCAAGAGAAGTGCTAGCCACCTTTAAAGCAGTTGTCATTTTCTTAATATCCGTACTAAAGACAAATGGATCTGATATCTTGAAACTAAACAAGAAGAAATTAAGAAAAACAAAGATGATAAATTACTGAGTATACAACCATGAGCCTTTTCTTAATCAAGTATGGATTTTGAATCTCGCT
>JAYMTK010005650.1:0-10056 GCA_036897405.1 Pelargonium myrrhifolium
TTTGATTGATTTGAGATTTGTTCATTTGATTCGATTTGGGAAATTTTGTTCATTTGATTCGATTTGAGAAATTTTGTAAGGTGATTATGGATTTGATGTGGAAAATTTTGTAATTTGATAATTTTTGTGTTCAAATCATACGTTGTTCAATGATTTATGATATGTTTGGCAAATCAAACTCACAATCCGGCAAAAAATTCGGCTTCTAACAAATAAAATCCAATTTTCGGCATATAAAATCCAGTTTCCGAGCAAAATTTTAGAAATCCGGCAAATATTTGAAATTTCCGGCGACCACTTGAAGTTTCCGGCGACAACTACCATTTTCTGACAAAAAATAACACTTGGAGAATTTTCCGGCGAAAGTTTGAAGATTCCGGTGACAGGTTGAATTTTCCGGCGCCGAAAACTTCAAGTGTTTCAATTTTCCGGCGTCAGAATCTTCAAGTGTTGAAATTTACGGCGACCACTTGAAGTTTCTGGCGCCGGAAAATTCATACACTTGAAGATTCCGACGCCGGAAACTTCAAGTGATCTAAAATTAAAATTGAAATGAAGAAGAAGGGTAAAATGGGTATTTTAAAAAATAAGTGGGTCATGTGCAGGACATATGAGGGGAGAGAGAGTTTTTTCGTTAGATTTAACGGAAAAGTTAACGAAATTTGGTTTTTTGCAAATTTGGGGGGTTATGTGCTAACGGAAAAAGTTGAAGAGGGGTCATCTGCCAAACCTTTAAAAGTTCGAGGGGGTTATCTGCAATTATCCCTTTTATTTATATATAAAAAGGGTAATTGCACATGAACACCCTGTACTTTACAACTTTTGCACATGAATACTCTAAAGTTTTATTTTAACTTTTAACTACCCTATACTATGCCGAGGGGGCCTTTCTGTCACGAAAAATTCTATTTTTAACAGAATATTCCATTTTTTTTTATCATGTGTTATGCTCATAACCTTAATTTTTTCAAAAACGCTCATTTTCCTTTCTTCAATATTCAAGAACACATGAATGTTTGAAGTTTTCGACGACCAATTATCGCCGAAAATTGCCAAAACTCGCCGGAAAAAATCAAAAGTCAAGCAAAATCATGTGCAAAACGTGTAAAGTACAGGGTAGTCAAAAGTTAAAATAAAACTTTAGGGTATTCATGTACAAAACGTATGAAGTACAGGGGTTCATGTGCAATTACCCCTATAAGATACTACTGATGGTATTGTCATCTATGTATTGATGTGGCTGGAATATATGGAGTTTTGAACTTTTAGCTTGCTATACTCTATTTATTGTGTATTATATATGGTTATTCCGATGTTTCACATCTCTTAAGATATTCTTCTTTTATCTACAGCATCTTCTGGTGTCTAGCTCTGATTCAGATGAGGATGCAAAAGACACACATGACATGCCAGAAAATGATGAGACTATTCAGGATATTATACAACCACTTTCACAGTTGAAAATGAATGAAAGTCATCAGGGTAAGGAAGATAAGATGATTTCAAAACTTGTAAGTTAATTTTCTTTTTCTTACGTCTTATTTTAAATGTAAATCTCTGAACTGATCACAGATCAAGTGATATCTACACCCACTTGGAGAGCAGAGCTCTCGAAAATTGACGTTTGGTATGCAACTTATGGATCAAATATGTGGAAATCAAGATTCCTTTGCTACATTCAAGGTGGAAAGGTAATATACTCCACACCGCATTTGTGCTATAAATTTCAGCAGAAGATTGTGCTGAAACAAATATTTGAATTTCCAATCGCCATTTTAACTCCTTTATATTAGCTTAAAATATCAATCAATAATAGAATTTATGCATCATCCTGTTAAAGTCCGAGCTTGCTTTAGTTAATGGAAAACAAAATTGGCCAACCAATTATACCATTCTCATGATCCACATTGTTAATCTATGCATTCTTATGTTATGATTATTAGTTCTTTACTTTCTGCTATTATGATTTTAGATTTGCTGGCAGCCGACCATCCTTTTGTTTTGTGGCTCTTTGCCCTGTAAAGGAATAGTAAAAAATGAATCTACAAATGACTTTCAGGTGGAAGGAATGCAGAAATCCTGTTCTGGTTCGATGGATAGAAGCCCGCCAAAAGAGACATTGTGGAAGATTTTTCCTCATCGCTTGTTCTTTGGTCATGAGTCTTCCCGTACATGGGGTCCTGGAGGGGTTGCTTTTCTTCATCCTGAAAGTAACAATGAGGATAAAAGTCACCTTTGCCTTTACAGAATTACGTATGTTAATTGTTGTGCCTTTATTTATTTGTTTCCTTAATTGTTCCCTGGATTGAAAAAAATGATAAACATGGTTCGTAGTAGAACATCTAACTTCCAAAAATATTGTACATTTGCTTTGGTATCTACTGAAAACTTAAAATGTGGTTATGGTGGTCTTGCAGACTAGAGCAGTTCAATGATGTTTTACATCAGGAAAATGTTTCAAGCAGTATGAGTTCTCCATTGTTTGATATGGCTGCTTTGAATTCTACTGTGAAAGAAGGATCTACTATTCTGGAGGCTCTCAAGGTAAGCTCTTTGGCCTCATAAATAAATACCATGTACTCCCCTCCGTCCCAAAATGAGGCATGCCTCATTTCCTTTTTTAGAAATTTAGTTCTACATGAATTGTCAATAGTATCATTGTAATAAGTTAGTTTGTATATCTTTAACACATGATCATAAGGATACGAGAGTAGATATACGACACTAACTAACTTCTCCTTAATTTTTCTCAAAATAGAAATAAGGACACTTATTTTGGGACGGAGGAGGGATGATGATATTTGAACTGTTTCCATTTTGCTGCTTTCACTGTATGGGTTGTTCTGTTTTGACATTACAATTTTGTTTTATTTATTTATGTAGAAGGGTTGGTACCACAATGTTGTTTGCCTGGGAAAGGAGCGCAATATTCCCATATTAACTATGACGTATGGTTACAAATATGATTTTATTTTTTCCTCTTTCACAGGTTACCTGCCAATACTTTTACTGTTGCTTATTAATCTATGCATGAGTTTTTGTTTGTTCTCAGGTGCTCGCTTTCTAGTGTTGAAGGCGGCTTCAAGAGCGGTGAGATCCCGTTGCGCACCCCATGCCGAGAATATGCAAACACCTTGATAAAAGGCCTGGTAGAGGGAAAGCAACTGTCAGAAGATGAAGCCAGGGCATACCTAGAGGAAGCTTCAAGTAAACCTCTCTGCTTCCACTAGCTAATCATTTCATTTCATTTATGTATATTTGGTAGCAAACAAAACAAAACAAAACAACTACAGATAACCCTCATTCGTCAGTATGTAGTCATTATCATTGCAGATATGCATTCTAGATTCTCTGTATTCTATTCCGACTGTTTGGTAGAAATATTTCAGTTTTGGTTTTTAAATTCAATCACTTTCCATGATTAATTTCTTGCTTGCTAGGTTAGGTTTGTTACATTGTATCCATTTGGGATGTAATTTCCGACCAGATTGTGCATATATAAAATGAGAATAGCACATTTTAGGTGTATGAATTTTGATCAAATGTACAAATAAATCACTTTTGACAAACTTTGTACAAATTGGTGTGTGAACTTTCAATTAGAACAATCAAGTCAAATTTACCAATGGTGTTAATATTTTTTGTTAAAAAAATTGAGTGGCAGTTAATATGGTATTTTTAAGATGCGGATCATGGATATTGATGATATGTCACTTTTGTACTAAACAAATAAAATAATTTTGGACATTAAGCAACTCTTGTATAATAGTAGTCTTAATGCCAACATTTTGTTAGTGTTGCTCCGGCCCATCTTTTGGCCTCACTAGGTAGGCAAGGTAGAAACTAATTATGGGTACGTAATAATCTTAACAATGTCCGCTTCTGCTTGTGATATATGAATGTGTTTTCAGTTTTAAAAAAATAATAATAATAATTTTAGAGCAATGTGTCAAATAATTATTAGTTTAGATTAATTTAATTTTTCTCTCCTCTTCCATCTTCCTCCCCATTGTTTCATCTTCTTTTTATTATGCTCTTTTCTCCAAAAACCAATACACAACAAGTCTTGATAGATACATAATTCAAATGAAATATTGGGTAAAAAATTGTGGAAATTGTCTCTTGTTGTTGCAAAAGCTACACAAAAGAAGCTCTTCAGACAATCACTCGGGTTAATTAGCTAGTGTTGCAACTAATTAATGAGTTGAGAAGGAGAAGACTACTCGGATGAAATCATTAAAGATGAAAGTATAGTAACTTATGTGCCTTTTTGAATCGGTCAAAGCAAATGCATTAGATGCCTTTGTTGTCTTGTCCACATGTTAAATAATTTTTTGAGTGTTGGAGTTCTCTAAGACTTAATGTTAATGTCGCCCAGGCGTGAGATCTCGACCGAAATACTCGAACCTCCCGAGAGTACTTTTAGAGAGAGAAATCTAGAGAGAGAGAGAGTGATAATTGAGAGAAGGAAAATCACTCTTACTAAGAGGGGGTATATATACTAACCCCGAGATTTATGCCATGTGTCATTGTGTGACTGAATAATATCAAGATGGGGTCCACCTTGGTGGCTTGGAGTTTTAGTTGTTTGGCATGTCGTGCGCGGGCATCGGGTGAAACCGACCGCTCCCGTGCATCTCTCATGTGCCGAGGGGCATACAACTAAGACCTTAGAAGCACCTACCACCTAGGGTAGAGGTTTCAAAGTCTTTGAGATATCGCTGTAACGATCTAGGACGTCCCTTGTTGATGAGCCTTGCTGACAAGGTGCGAGGGAATGTCACTATGTCTTAGTTTCTTTCTTTCTCGAGTGTGTGTGACATTCCCGGTCGAGGCCGAGCATTTTCTCACGACGGCGCAACCCTCGATTCTGGACGAGGTCGGGCGAAGGGGTTTGTAGCAAGTTCGTGACACCATGGTTTGTGGACAAATCCGTGAAGCTACGATCCAAGCATGGGTCCACGAAGCTATAGGTCGAGAGTTAGTCTGCAAACCCGTTTTCGTAATGTGGTCGTGACGTGGCCTCGGGCGCCACATGTCATGTTTTTTATTTGTCATAAAACTTATGAATTTTAGGGTAACATCAATTGGCTTCTACTCTAAGCGATACTAATTTATCAGTGTAATGTCAGAATAAATTCTCGGGTTCAAACTAATTTTTCGTCATTCCTGCTGGGAAGTCGAATGATTATCGTCGGGGCTCGCTTCCTTGTTAGGCTAAAATTTGGAGTAATGGAAAATTCGTATTCATTATTTCCAAATTTTCAAGAATATTCTAAGATTCTCTCTCAAACCCCTCCATCTTCGAATAGAGGATTCAACAATGCTTGCTTGCTTGCGTCTCAACTTGGAACTTTTGGAAACTCACGGGACTTTTGATTTTAGGCTTTGGGATTTTATCGGCTCTTACAACCTCTCAACTCTAACTTCAATACTTTGAGAATTTTGAAGATATTTCCCTACACTCCATTGCCCTTACTTAGAAAACTTTGAGGAACTTCATTTCATTTCTCTTCTACACTTAGCCAAGTTTCCACCATTTTCCCAAAACTCTATTCCCACACTCAGCCAAAACTTGAAAATTTTCTCTCCAAGAACCCTTTTTTTTTTTGTCACATAGGCACTGAAAGAGTTGGGTCTTGAAAGCTTGTTCTTGTTCTACATTGTCTCGAGGGTTTTCTTTCTTGCTTCGGTTGTTGGTGGAGAGTCCTTGGGGAAGCGAGTGGCTTCCACCTCCAACCCATCCAAGAGGAAGGATCATGAGGGTGTCGTGGACCCATTGGTTAAGGCATGCAAGGATCCTCTATTGAAGTGGATGGTCTCACGAGGTGAAAAGGAGAAGGAGGAGCTTGAGTATGAGTACTTTGCTCTTGATGAGCTTGACATAGGTCTTAACATGGTAAGCTTTATTTGTTGCAACTTCTATGAATTGTCATTTTGCTTCGATCATATGTTCATGCATTCTCACACTTGCAGGTTAAGCGTGCTCATGGGAGGTTGTGCAAGCAAGTCCATCAGTTTTAAGAGGACGAGCAGGCTTTGAAGAGGGCTCACATGTTGGAGACCTCCGCTTTGAGGGACGAGAACCAAATGGTGAAACAAGTTCCCCCATGTATCTCTTTTATAACTTCGACGAACCTCTTGAGTATGGTGCTCGTCGCCGCTGAGTCTTGATGGAGCTTATTATCCACTAATTAAGTAGTCAACGATGTCATTGATCCAAGACTTGAGGCCTTCACGAATGGCACGAACTTTGAGAGGTTTTTCGATGGCCAACACAGTCTGTATTTGCACTTGTATGCCCATAGTTACGTCGTTATGATCTTGCGAGGCGATTTTTAAAATAAAATTTATTTTACCATTGTCTTCGCGCAAGACTTGTCATATGTGACAGTATTCGATTTTTTCTGCCAAGGAAGCAACACAGTTCAGTTACCTCTACAAGGTGGGGTCTCATGTCTGATACTCCCAGATTTTGTTCACAATAAGTTGTGAATCACATCTGATTTTGAGGGTCTTGATACCCAAGGAGTTTGACATTTCATTCATGCTACGAGGGCCTCGTATTCAGCTTGGTTGTTCGTGACCTTGAACTCTAGTCTTAGGGCCCAAGTCTCCTAATCTCCTTTGGGAGAGGTTAACATGATCCCCGCCCCGTTGTGACTTAGGTTAGACGAACCGTCCTCATACAACACCCACAAGTGTTGCCCCATCGTGTCTCTTTCTTTTTTGCGCAGGGTTTTGCCCTCAGCCTTTTCAATCTTCTTTGGTACTCATGTAAGGTGTGTGTGGTCGTTGATAGTTTTTGTGAAGTTTCACTCTGCGATGAAATCTATGAGGGCTTGCCCTTTGATGATCGTCTGAGATTGAAATCAAACGTCGTATGAGAAAAAATTCACTACCCGTTAGGTTAGGTGCTCCTTGAAGTCACCATCCATAAAAAAATTTACCGTGATTTGATGAGCTTCGGAGTAAGGGAGCAACTTCACACTTGCATGATACAACTCGAATGTTAACTTCTCTATTTGCATGTACTTCAACTTCGAGGGCCCAAGGGTGTGTGAGATGGTCCGATAAGAGGCGGCGAGGTAAATTTGGAGTTCGCCCCTGAGCTCTGGGATGGTTAGCTTGGAAAGCTGAGCCAAGTATATTTTGAACTTATGAAATGTTTGCTACATACTGAGGTTTATTAAAAAAAATTGCCCCCCCCCCCACTTGAAAGCTTTGAAGAACTCATGCCTCGTTCTGCGGTATGCGAAATGAAACGAATTAGAGCGGCAATCCAGCCCGCGAGTTGTTGAACTTGTTTAAGGCATTAATTGGGCTCCTCCATTGTAATCAAGGCTTGAACCTTGTCAGGGTTTTCCTCGATGTCACGCTCGCTTATGATGACACCATGGAATTTCCCCGCACTGACTCTAAATAAGCATTTAGCGAGGTTGATTTTCATGTTATATTGTCTTAATGTCGCGAAAGTCTCTTGTAGGTTGGTCAACTGTGAGTCATCCTTAGGTTTCTTAACAATCATGTTGTTGACGTACACCTCAAGGTTTCACCAAATTTGGGAGGTGAAGACCTTATTCACATGCGCTTGTAAGTTGTGTTGGCATTTTTCAAACCAAATGGCATTACAATGTAGCAATAAATAGATTTTTCTACTATAAATGTTGTTTTTTTTCCTAATAGATAAGATACGTTTTGATATGGTGATAACTAAAAAAAGCATCTAAAAAGGATAAAACCTTATGACTCGTTGTAGAGTCTACAAGTTTCTTAAAATTTGGGAGAGGGTAATCATCTTTAGGCATATCTTGTTGAGGTTAGTGAAGTCAACGCACATACGCCATTTTCCCTTGTCCTTGAGCACCATCACAACGTTGGCCAACTAGTCAGGGTATTTGAGCTCGCGAGTGAACCCTGCCCTGCGGCCAAGAGTTTTTTGACCTCTTCTTAGATACCTTCTTCCTTCTCGCGGGAGTAGTTCCTGCGTTACTACTTTAAGGGGATGGCTCCAAGGAAAATCCCAAGTTTGTGCTCGGCGATGGCGGGGTTAATAACGAACAAATGACTCCTTGAGTTAGTCACGCACATCGAATGAGACCTCGTCATCAATTGTGTGTTCGGGAGTGACACTGTCTTTGAGCATGGAAGTCTTGATATCATGGGAATGATAGATGAGTCTTGATAACCAAGTGTTCCCACATTTTCCTTCGACTTACGAGGAAGAGCGTGATTCTTTGGTTCGTGGGGAACTTGATGTGTTGGTGGAGGCTGCTTGGAACCATTTCAAACTCGTCGATGAGAGAATAGCCAAAGATTGTGTTGTGGCCAAAAAGAATGTCGATGACTATGAGCTAGCATGTGTGAGTCTTCTCCTTGGGGGGCTCGCCCCATGTCACATACAAGGCTTTCGCGTGGCATGGTTGAGCGGAACCGATCCATGTTCATCGAAGAGTATAAGGCGAGCAAGGAGTTAAAGAGCTCATTAAGAGAAAGGTCAGAGCGGCTCATGCCAGATAGAGGAACGAGATCCCCAATATCGTCGCCCGACAGAAGACGTTGTCCGCAACATTAAGGGAGTGGTTCATATCCATTTCCTGCCTAATTACTAGTTTCCATTCTCCTTGGAGGAGTGTATCTACACCTAGGAGTGTGACCTAGTGTGCTTTAGCTCCAGTGGACTTTGGGTGCCACTTGTCTTTGACTTAGGCCAGACCTTCGAGGAAAAGTATATTGGATCTTGTTCCTATGTTACCATCATTGAGGAGGTGATCGTACGAGTTGAGACACCCCTACTCAGGAATAAGGGGTAGATATCAACATGCATGTGGACTTTTTTTCTCGATGTGAAACGTGTCGCTGACAGCTCGGGTCGAGTATGATAGTATCATCTTGTTTTTCTTGTGTTTTTCTTTTAACTTTTTCTTGTGTATCACGATTTCAAACACCTTTGAGTTATGAAATGAAACGAGTGCGCATGGATTTTGATTATTTTTTGTCTTGGGTGTATGTTTGTTTCATATGACTTGTATGTTTACCTTGGGAGACGTACATCTGCCACTTTGGGGAAATCTGGACTTGGCACGTCCATCGGTTACAAAAAAATCACATATTAACTAATAACAATTACTAATAACGATCACTATTGTTGCGTCTGAAATCTTCAGAGGCTGACTTTGACTGATCGAGTTTGACTTCTGGTCCTGGTGCTGCGGATGGGACCTGTTCTGGAGCTTGTTGTGGCTGGACTCGGTTAATGTCTGCGCTGGGAGGTTGGGACTCTGGTCCCGGAATGGTCTGTTTGGGCTGGGAAGCTGGGACTCTGGTCTCGGGGCGATCTGCGTTTTGCCTGGATCGGACTTCTTGCTGGAGAATTGTTTGTGGGATGCGGTTGGCTCTCCGTGGGTTTCTGCAAAAGGCAGCACACCAAAGAACGATGAAACCCGAAGTGTTTTCCGGGACACCGCCTTCGGCGTGAGAGTAAGAGTTCGCTGGAAAACACTGAGGAGCTAAGTAGCTCAAAAATGAAAGTAAAGCAGAGAGAAAGAAAAGTAATGCTAATGTTACTCTGTTTTTCGTTCAAGCTAAAGTCCCTTTTATATGCTCTGAGACTGAGTGCCACCTGTCAGCTCTGTTTTGCATGAGGCGTGACATCTGGCAAACGTAAACCGGCAGGCTTGATTATTCTCTGATGCTTGATGGGCTTTCTTGGTCATGAGGAGCATCTCACCCATGCTTACCTACAGAGAGAACATCACCAAGTTCCCATGTCAAGGCGTGCTTGGCCTCTCCACTATCTCTTTGTTTAATGTCGTGGCTTTGAGCCGCGGGACCAGCTCAGGGAATATACTCATCCCGGGTGTGTGGCCTATAGGACTAGCTGTTTGGGTCCCAAGCCTTAGGACGTTACCTGGTCTCTGAGTCCGGAACCTTATACTCGGGTCCCAGGCCTCCCTGACCTTATGCTCGGGTCCCAAGCATCCGTGACCTAATGCTCGGGTCTCAATCATCTTGAACCTTATACTCGGGTCCCAAGCATCTGCGACCTTATACTCG
>JAYMTK010005651.1:0-10055 GCA_036897405.1 Pelargonium myrrhifolium
TCCGGAATAATTTTGGATATGGATACGGATATTATCCGATTTTTTATGGATGGACTTTGGTAAGAGTTTTTGAACATTCGCATCCGGAAAAAAATTCCGGATAATATCCGTATCCGAATCCGAAACCCGTTTGCACACCCCTATCTGAGACCAATTCATATTCTTTCTAGATTATACTTTGTATGCACAATCAACCATTGCAAAGACCATTTCCAAAACAAACAAACAAAAACATTACAGAGACACTTATCATCACGTTTAAAGTGAAATCTAGCATACACAAACTAAATTTTACTTAACAATGGATTCTCTTTTGTGTTGAGCAAGCTCGGTGATAAACGGTTGGATCAAAATTTTAAGTATTGAATTGGAGCGTTGGAGACCTAGGAAACAAGAAAGTGACCAAGTCCAGAACAAGAATGAATTGACTGAGTTTTTCTATAGATGAAAACAGTAGATCACTTTTCACGGCGAGGTGAGCCTCTTCTCCGGTGAACCCACTACGAGCCCACTTCTTCTCCGGCAGCTGCGACGGGCGGAGGAGATGGAGGTGGGTGCTGTTGTGATGCTGCTACTTGATGGAGAAAGAAGAAAGGGTAGAAGAAGAAGATGGAGATCTGATTTTGGATTTTTTTTAATTTAATATTATTTATATTTTGAAAATAAATAAAAAATGAACGGTAATTTGGTCATTTTATCCTTCAACAAACGGCATCCTAGATAGAAACACTTTTGGATAGTTCAGGGTGCTTAAAGTAACAAACCAAATTTTAGAGGTGCAATTTGTGGAAATGCATAGTTCAAGGATGCTTTGTGTAATTTGCCTTTAATTTAATTATCTCATTTGTGAGATAAGTGTGAAATTTGAGAATCCCATATTAGTTAAAGAGAAGAAACTAGTAGTGTATAAATACACTTAAACTTCTAATGCTATCAAATAAGTATTAGAGTAACACAATGAGCTAGACTCACAAATGCTTGCTTGCCTGGATCGAACCGGACCCAGCTCAGGCGAATAATTGATTTGTCTCGAATCGAGGGCTTCTATCTTTTTGGACCGAAAATCAATGAGCTGCAATTATTTTTGGCCAAATTTAATTTTCTTTTTGTGTTCTTCAATAAAAGTTGTTTAAATATGTTTTCCAAAACCTTGTTTCTTTAAATATGTTCTCCTAAATTGGTTTCCAAACTCGATTTTCTAAACTTATTTTCAAAACCTGTTTTCTAAACTTGTTTCACAATTCGGTTTTCTAAACTTGTTTTCATAATTCTGGTTTTCGTAAACTTGTTTTCAAAATCGTTTCTTGAAACTTGTTTTCAAAACTGTTTTCTAAATCTATATATTGTTCGTATTGTTTGTGTTATTGGTGAATTTGATAAATTTCTTACCCTGCATAATTCACTAATAACGTAAACTTGGTAAAACGTTAAAAATAAATTTGTGTATGCCCTTGAAACATTGCGTGTTTATCCTCTATATAAAATTATAATCTTCAAGTCACACCAGAGAAGTTGAAGATTTTAGAGCTTAAAAATCACAATAGAGAGGATGAGGTTCGAATAGGGTTGTGATCATGTTTGTTATGAAGACAACAAAAAATGCAGGGTTAAAATTGCTTATCATTTCATTAGTCGTATATTTTATTACAACTTAAGGATAGTTTAGTCATTTTACGATAAAATTTATCAAACACAATTCTTTTAAGGGATAATTACACGTAACTACCCATTAGATACACATTTTACACATTGCTACCATGTCACTGCACTTTGCTTTTTTCCACACGTTACTGCACTTAATTTTTTTTCCAATCTGTTAGATAATTCCTCAGTTAACTTGCAAAAGACCTAAATGCCCTTCCTTTTATTTTTATTCTGAATAATAATAATATTATTAATTAAAAATGAAAAAAAAATGAAAAAAGAAAAAGACGAGGCGTTGTTCGTCTTCTCGGGCTGGCTTGTGATATTCGGCGGTGAAAAAAGAGGAGAGAAGACCGGTTGGCCTGTGATTTTCTGTGTCCATGGTCTCGTTCTCGTCAATAATAGTTGCGCCGGTGGCCATGGTCTCATCCTCCGTTCAAGCTCGTCAATCGTCTTCTCCAGCCACTGTTCGTGAGCAAGAACAAGCCCCTCTGGTGATGGCAGATCTGAGCGGAGGTCGATCTCTTCCTTCATTCGAGCTCGCCCTTCATTTTCTTCTGCCACTGTTCGTGAGCGAGGACAAGGTCCGACACCGAACCGTGCTTCCCGGCCTCGGTGGCGGTTGGCCTCCCCTTTCTTCTTTTTTCTTTTATTTTTTTTTGCCGTCTGTGCTCCGCCCTAGCCGGTGGGAGTTCCGTCTGGAAGAGGTGTGCGAGGGGCAACGTTCTCCAACCATGGGTCTGCCTCCTTCCTCTCTTTTTTGTTCCGCCGACTATCGGTATGCTCCGCTTGCTCTGCTGGTGAAGGGGCAGTCAGCTTGGTCTGGAGATCTTGCCGGCGACGGGTCTGCTCAGCAAAGGCACAACCCTTTCAAGGGTTCTTTTGGATTTTAGGGATTTCCTTTTGTTTTTTGTTTTTGTTGTATATGAGATTAGAAACAATAATATGAATTAGTTTGATTTTGTAATTGGTTGGATTTGAATTTGTGTCCATGTAAATTTTCAGTTTTTGACAAAAAAATGCAGTTTCTGGCGAAACTTGTTCTTGACCAATTGTAGAAGAATGACGAAATCGGTATTTAGAAAAAATATAAAGTCATGTGCACGACACATGATGAAAGGGTCAAATTTCGTTAAAATTAACTGACATAATGATAAATTATAAATTTAGGATTGTAATGTGTAACGAAAAAAAATTAGAATGTAATTATTCATTCTTTTTAGGGGAAATTACAGGTTACTACCCTGTTAGATTCGAATTTATCAAGTTGCTACCCTGAAGAATTTTTCCATTCATGTTACATTCCGTCCATTTTGTCCGTTAATTTTAACGAAATTTGACTCTCTCATCATGTGTCATGCACATGACTTTAAAAAATTTCTAAATACTGATTTTACCCTTCTTCTACAATAGGTCAAGAACAGTTCGCCAGGAAACTTCAAAGTTTCGCCGAAAACTTTAAAGTTTGTTTGTGTTTGGTAAATAGACATGTTTTTGCAAGAAAGATGGACAGAAAAAGAGACAAGAGAAGAGTGATTATGGGCAATTCTTGTTTTTGCTCAAACAAGCGCAGATTCACGGCCATTGACACAATGACAATGCTAGCTACTTTGTTATTGGTGTACATATATATACTTACAACTTTACTAATGTAATAGATGGGAAAGATAAGAAGGAAAATTTGTGAGGCATACTTTTAAGCTAATCATAAGCCACCAAACCTGCAACTTCCACCGGCACACTCTCAAAAACAAACCATGGGGAATCACAGAGAAGACCCAAATTTGTCAACTCTCAAACACAGTCCATCACAAATCAATCCCAATTTTTACAAATCCAAACCCTAACAAACTAAAACCAGTCCCAATTTTTACAAACTCAAACCCTAACAAACTAAAATCAGTCCATTGGATTTAGCATCGTCGTCCATATTCTCCTCAATGATCGACGACGAGCTCAAGATCTGACTTGCCGGAGGCGGAGTCCTTTAGGAAGAAGCAGGCTGCCGCCGACGAGCTTCACCCGCGACTGCAGAGGCAGAGGCGGAGCTTGCGACGACAGAAGCGCGGCAGAGCGGGAGGCGACGATGGTGTAGATACGCAGACCGGTGCGGATTCCGGCCACGCGCGAGACTGGTGCGTCGAAATCGAACCTGTCGACGTACACGGAGGATGAGGTCGTTGTCGCGGTCGGAGAGAGACGAAGGTAGAGTTGAGCACAGATTCGACGGCGGCGAGCCTCCGCCCACGGCCTGTAACTTGTGCCGGAGAAGACGAGCCTCATCTTTTCCTTTCTTTTTTAGTTTATTTAATTTTAAATTAATACTATATTATTATTATTTAAAAAAAATGAAGGGTATTTTCGTCTTTTTGCGTGTTAACTGATGAAATTTCTAACAGAATCGGAAAAAAATCTAATAGGGTAGTAATGTGATGGAAAAAAAATCTAACAGTGTAGTAACATGATAAATTGGTATCTAAGAGGATAGTAACATGAAATATTCCCTAAAATTTAAATGGTGGATCATTTGCGAGTCACTTGAGTAATTTAATATAACTGAATCACCACACCAGTAAAATAATTTATTATGTTTTAAATTTCACAACAAACCACTTAATTAATGGAAAGTTAACAATAATATTTATTTTGGATCCATTGTATTTTTCTTTAATGGAAAGTTAACAATAATATTTATTTTGGATCCATTGTATTTTTCTTTTTAAATTTTTTGTTCTGCTTAGGAAAATATATATTTTAAATTTTCAAATTTCAAATATGTCATTTCTTTATGTTTTGATTTTCAATTTTGATCTTTTTAAAATATTTTTATGCAATTTGTTAAAAAGAACTAGAATTTGTTTTCAAATTTTCAGGTAAAAGAATATTATCAATACTCTTTTTGACATAATAAATTGCATAATTATCAACATTTTTTACCAAATAATTCATGTATTTATTAGCACTTTCTTATCAAATAATTAATAACTTATAGTTTGAAAGAGCCGACTCATAAAAGTGTTTATAAGCTCTACCTGCGTATGAACTATTTTTGAGAGGTTCATTCAAATACTCTCTTAGTTTGTAAGCCGGTCAAACTGTCTTATAAGCATCCAAACTGCTCTTTTTATTAAGTTACATGATTAGTAAATTCAGAAGAGCTCATAAGCTGGTGATTATAAGCTGCTTATGAGCCATAAGAAAGAAGATGAAGGTACCCAACTTCTCATTTCTCAGCTTATAAGTAGCAAAAAAAGTGTTAGTTTGACAACTAAAAAGACGTTTATGTTCTTATACTTTTATTTGATAAAATAAAATAAAAATCATAATTTTTTGATCCGATATCCGATTCAAGTGATTTTTCTATGAATCCACTATAATATTTTCAAGAAGAATATAATTGTGTCTAATATGTTTTTTTTATAAATATTTGTATATACAAAATTTGAGATTTTCAATTATGCATTCATTATAACAAACAAAAATAATTTTAATCTATTTATAAATTTTTACTTTGATTTCCAATTTTGATCACTTCTCACGTATTGTCGTGCTGTTATTTGTTTATTTTTTATAAAAAAAATACGTGATTTTGTTTTCAATTTTTCAATCCAAATTTTTTTTTAAAGGTATTTTATAGTCATTTTGACATTATAACTTACTTATCAACACTTTTACTAAACAATTTAAGTTATTATCAACACTTACATATCATAAAATTAACAACTTATTATTAAAAAAACCGAAGCACAAAAATGTGCCGGCTTATGACTTATGAGTGATTTGTGAGAAGTTAATTTAAACGATCTCTAATACAAACACCCTAGTGATGTAACAACGTTCGCATAATTGTTTTACCAGGAGGTGCCATGTATAGTCACTCATTCAGTGAAAGATGTTTAGTTAGTGTGTGCCAGTTTAAGGGGTGAGTTTCTTTCTAGCAACACAGGTTCGTGGTGACAATACTAGTGTTCGCCTTAATCAGACTTGAGGTTAGATAAAATTTACTATGTTTAAATTCGCTCTTGTACCCAATTGCAATTCTTAATGAAGTGGTGCCTAATGCGCATTTTTCTCAACAAAAAAAAAAAAAAAAAACAACAACAACAACAACAAAAACAACGTTCGCATAGCCAATCAATTTCATTACCGAGCTTTACAGCCAAACGAGCCGTCTTAGCCCAACCCAATCCAACAGAACAAGCCCAGAACCCAACTACCCAAATTTTATTTGTTAGGGTTCTTCTAAATCTTCAAAATTGAAATTGACCTCTCTTTCTTTGTTCATTGCTGCGAAGGGATCCGAAAGTTTAATCGACACTCTACTCACTTCAGAATCTCTATAGCTATGGCCGACGAAGCTAGCAGAACTGTAAAAACCGAATACGAGTTTCTTTGATTTGATTTTCGTTACATATATGTTTTTTTATTGTGCATACGTTTGTTTGATTTAATTTTAGGCATTTCTCGAGATTCAAAGTCGCATGATCGAAACTACCGGGAAGCTGAAGCAGGTTAGTGACCCATTTTCTCTCCTGAATCAAATTGTGCAAAAGTGTCAACTTCAGCTGCATAATTACGATTTTTGATTGATTGAATATCTCGAGCTGCTACTGAAACTTTGAGCTGGATTTGCCTAAAAACGTTTCATGTATTTTTACTTGATAAAAGTTGTAATTTTTAAGATTTAAAATGGCAGCAACTCTTGCAAATATGCTACTGCTGCAGTAAACAGCAGTGCACTATTCTTTGTTGTTTCTCAATAGTTATGTGGAATGAGGTTTGAGTAGTGTTAGATGGTTAGGTTTGTATTACTTGTCATGTTTTGATTTTATTTTGATTTCTGGGTTCTGGTTAGCAATTCTCAAGAACCTGAGCTTAAGTAATGTTTTGGTTTTGCAGGTGCAGGCCCAATTGCGGAATAAAGAAGGAGAAAAGAAGCGTGCTTACTTAACCTTGGAGGAGCTGCGCCCATTGCCTGAAGATACAAATACATACAAATCTATAGGTACTAAGATAAAGCTATAATCTTATGCTGGTGCTCGTTCCACTAAGGTTCCAAATATTGGACTATTGTATGCATGCGGTTCTGTGTAATCTCATTGGATGGCTGCCTCTGTTGCATGAATTATAGACGGCCGACTTTATTAGCATTCTAGTTTTTCGATTGTCTATTTTAAGAAACCACTTGCCTATTTGACCTCATGTCCTTTGTTGTTTTGCAGGAAGAACGTGAGTTTGGTACCCCAAATGAAGCTTAATCTTAATCTATAGATGGTCTACCTGACATACTCTGATGAACTATCTCTTTTATCACATATGATCACCAGGTTTGTTTTAGAGCCCAAGTCAGTTTTGGAGAATGAACAAGAGCAAAAGCTAAAGGATAGTGAGACTGCAATTGCTTCCCTACAGGTATACTATTTCTCTTTTCAGTTTACTAAGGGAGGCTGTGTATACTTCCATTCATTATCATGTGTATTTGTCTATGGCTCTATGCTCCTGTAATTTGGGGGGGGGGCATTTTGTAGACGTACTACTGTTTTCTGGTTTGGATTATTTTCCTATTTAACAGTCTTGTTAATTTAGTTTTTGAAAATGAAACGAACCTATCCTTTAATTAATTGTGTGGTACACCTCTGATGGATCAGGACCACAAACTTTAGCCTCGACTGGAGTATCGTTAGTATTTATGTCCTGCAACCATATACCCTCTATTGTCATATTGAAGTTTCTGTATATTTGTTTCTAGCTTCTTTATTTATTTTTTCTGAATTTTCTGGCTTTAAACCTGTATTTGGTTCGATACTTGTAAATCTTTTGATGAGAATTCACATAATTGCGTTTTTATTTTATTTTAAAGTCTGATGATGTGGATTTTGGATCTAAAGTTCAAATTAATCTCTTCTTATCACACTTTTATTTAAAAAAAAATATCTTAACAGAACTTATTATCTTTTGATTGAAGCTTCAACAACAGATGAAGTATTTATGCTTATATAAGAGACTAGGAAGAGAGAGCAGTAGTCTCGTACCAATCAAATTATTTTCTAGAATTTTTTTGAACTACTTACTGGGGGGACTTCAACCATCTATATTTTTTTTCTTAGACAACATCAGATAAATTTTGTAGATGGGAGAATCGTGATGTTATCTATTCACGAGTTTGTTTAAGAGGCTTACTAGATTGTAATAGTATAATCTGTTATTGTATATAAGTAGCACTTCATAATGCTCAAATAAGATGAGATGGATTATGTAGTTCTTGCTAAAATTATTGCCATTTCAGTTAGAGTTCTTTAGAAAATCATTTTAAAGAACTAAATGAGAACGCAAAGTTATGGTTTTTTCCGGTGTTGGAAATTATCATCATAAGCATTGATTGGTCTTGGTGATTGTTGCATTGATAACATTGAGCTAAACATCTTTCATTATGGTTTGGTGAATAAACCGATTCTGTTGGTGTTTGGACAGACGTCAAAGGAATACTTGGAAAAGCAAAAGGCAGAGGTGGAGAACAATTTGAGGGAGCTGCTGCAACAAGATCCAGGGCTTGCTCGTCAAATAATGTCAATGAGTGTAATGTAAACTCGTGTGATTTCCGCAAGTTGAGACAGTCTAGTCCACTATTTCATGTGAACAAGAAGGGATTGCGACTGCTCGCCCCTGTTTTCTATTGGATTCAAGTGGTTTCGTTTATTTCCGAAGGTATTTGTGGTATTCTCTGCATAAATCTAATTGTTTTTAGATGACCATTGGTGGAGATGTCGACAGTTGTAGGTGAAAGAATCATATTTCACACATAATACAATAACAGACATAAATTAAGTGCGAAACAATGTTTGACACTTACAAGTAAATTAGAATCATATTTCACACAATAACAGAGATTAGACCTAGCAGAGATTGTGTTATATATTACTAAAGGTACTTAAGGCATGGACTTGATTACTTAACGAAAATATACAAGGTTAGTACATGTCCAATGACTATAAATGAATGTCAAAATTTACGAGAAATTTAAAGGGTAATGCAATTGTTCGATAGTAAGATGATTTGACAAACTCCACATATTAAATTCATTTGTTTGGTTTAGTAAATATGATAATTTAACTTTACGAATTGTAACAACTATGTTAAATTTCATAATAGGCTATATATAAAGGTCAATCTTGTTAATAGAATTTGACTTCCATCATTATATGTTGGTATTTTTATTTTATTTTATCCGATGTTAGACTTATTTCACCCGCTTCAACGCTTTCTTCACGCGCGAGCCTCACATTTTTCATTTATTGGTGGGCTCGACACATGCGCAAATCGCGCCGAACACAATTTGCTTACAAGTTCCAACAAGAAATATTTCATGCCTTCCACAATTTGCTAAGAAAAAGTCTCCAACACAAAAGCAGAACCTCAAAACCAAAACAAATCTCATCCAATGTCTTCATGCCTTTGCTATTACTATGGAGAGCCGCATGTTAAAAAAATACAAAAGTCAATTATAGGAATATTTTTCTAAAAAAAAGAGAAGAGTGGCCCAAAGTTTCCCCTTGCAAGTAACCCATATAGATCCAAGAATCTAACCATTGTGAGTGTAAGAAACTCCATAGGATCATCAGGAAATAAGAAGATCATATTAAAATATGAAATGCATCTCAATTTCCATCCTGCTTTTGGTGATTGTGTCGAGGGCTTCAGGTAATAATAGTAGTAATAAATTTGTTATATATAGTATTTGAAAATGGACATGAAAGTAACAAAAATGAATTGAAATGAACTGAACTGTAGGGGATATAAACAATGAGTTGGTAGCTGAGGAATTGATGATGTTGGAGCATGAGCATCCCCCGATAGGGATGTGCGAGGAAGTACTGTACTCAAGGAGATGCGAGGAATTGCAGTGCAATTTGGACTGCGGCAACCAACACGGCGGCGGTCCTCTCATTAGTTTTTGCCGTCAACAATCCGACACTGCTCCTGATGATTGTGTTTGTCGTTACCATTGCTAAATCCTAAAATCAATGCCCATCAGACCAAGCGGTTTAAGGCGTCTAAATTTCTTCAGAGGTCACAAATTATAGTCTCACCAGGACTATTAAAGATGTTGGTATTGCCTATGAAAAAACCCATTGCCTAAATCCTAAATACTAGTGCTACATATATAAGGTTTTAAAATGAATATCATGATTGTTACATAATGATTTTGTTGTTGTTGTTGTTGTTGTGTTTCTGCTCCTATTTTCATTGTCCTTTCTTTTAATACTGTTAATATAGTTTGAATGAGTGTTCATTTTTATGCTTTTGTAAAAATTAAGATTCCCGTTAAGGGTTTAATGTATATCAGTTGACTGATATAAAGTTATATCAGTTGCACTAATAAGGTGGTGACATCTCATTTAAAATCATGGATC
>JAYMTK010005652.1:0-10055 GCA_036897405.1 Pelargonium myrrhifolium
TAAAAACTACAATATAGTTTTCAAAAAAAAAACGACAATATAGCATAATAAATTAAGCTTAAAATTTTCCCGAACCATTTCAACATTAAAAAAAAAAAAAAAATTGCCACCCTTGGTAATGGAGCTGGCTCCGCCACTGGCCTGCGTTGATGCTTTGTCTGGCTTGGGAGGCCCTGCCCTTCACTAGCTACAACAATTCCATGACTAGTCATTATTTTATTTTTATTTTTACTTTTTATCATTGTAACGTAGTACTTAGTATTTTGAAAAAGGTGATATTAAAGACAAAGAAAGGGACGCCCAATCCGATTTCACTAAAACTGAAGCATTGAGATATAAATTTGGACAGTTGAGAAGATTCTTTTCAAGTCAATAAATATCTTTATTTTGCCCCAATAGCCAATAGGCCATCTTTCCGGTTAATGAAGCTGAAACATGTGAAGTTTCTTACCCCCAAAAAGGAAACGAAAGCTGGCAGTATATTTAATATAGCACCGGAAAAACAACGTTGTTTAGCCCCCACATCTTGTAATGCATGAATCATAACATAAGGTAATTGTGAACTATTAATGGTTCAAATAATTTCAAATCTTATGATTAAGCTAAGAGATCATCTCCGATCAATTACAATCTAATAGATAGAACTATACTTGCCAACTTAGCTATTTCTCTTTAATTTTGTTTTAAAATGAGTGTCATGTTTTTATTTTAATTTTGTCTTCAAATGAATGTATTTTTTTTATTAAATAAGTTAATTGTATATGAATTGTTAATAGTATTCTTATAACAAATTAGTTAGTACTCTCTTCTTTTCAAAATGAGTGTTCTTGTTTCTATTTTGAGAAGAAAAAAAATAAGGAAAAGTTAGTGTTATATGTACTTTTTTATCCTTATGAGTTCTGACATGTGTTAAGGGGTACTAACTTGTTATAAAGGTGTTATTGACAATTCATGTATAACTAACTTGCTTAGAGAAAAAAGATGACGCTCATTTTAAAACAAAAATTTAAGAAAAGCATGACACTCATTTTGGGACGAATGGAATATTATATTTCTTTTTGTAATAGTTTACACTTTAGAAGTATAATAGCATGGATCCCTTGATTTTTTTCATATAGAATATTATTTTTCTAATACTACTAATAAACTGATTTTATTAATTTGATATGAAGAACAATTTGGGTAAATGTCAAATGCGATCATGAATTATTGTGTATAATGATTCGGTGGACTTGATAATTAATTGTTATCATTTGGTATGGAGAGTTAGGTGAGGGATAGTTATAGTAGCTAAGCTATGTATTATGGTTTATGAATTGGCACGTCTGCTAATTCATTTCTTTTCACAAATGATGCTGTCATTCCTTTAATAACATAGGTCCTCCCCCTAATATATTTTGCACATTAAAATAATGTCACAACTCAACTTTCCAAAAACTGCCTATATAAAGTTAAAAGACCCTACTACTTCATTAACTGTGAATACAACTGTTTTGTTTTCATCATAGATGGTTGTATAGTTCAATATCTGATTCATCTTCCAGAAGATTTTGAGAGAGATATGGGAAGAAGAGAGTGCCATCCTCTGTTGGGAGGCAGAGTAGAGAAGCAATACACTCATGGGTTCTCTGATGCTGAAATGGAGTCTCTGTCCAGTGTTTGTGAGACCTTGTTGCCTCCTTTGCCTGGAATTAACACTCAGGACTCCATGGCTGTCAACACTTTCTTGGAATCAGCTTCTGGGTCTCAGCCTCCTGTCCCTGATGAGGTAAATTATATATATATGGTCATTGACAGCAAACAATGGTTGTGATATAAATTATATTTTCCATTGGAATTGGAACAGGTAGCAGAGTTTTTGGCAACAAGGGCCATAGTAGAGGCCAGAATATTGGTGAGAGTGGTTCTGTGGGTGCTGTCCACAAGGTTGGGGACTCTGTTGCTCAGTGGATCTCAATGTTTTGGTAAGGAATGGCCTTTCATCAAAACCTTCTCTGCCATAGAATTGCACAACAGAGAAAAGATTGTGCAGAGGTGGCTCAAGCATTGGTTCTTCACACCCATTAGGCTTGCTTTTGCCTACATCAAAGTCTTGTCCCTCCTCTACTTCTTTTCTCAGGTATATTTTACTCACTGTAATTGTTTAGCTTTTTTGTATATACTGTACCCTTACAACAAAATAAGTTAATCGCATGATCATAAAAATATAAAAGTAAATATGTCATATTATTTTCCTCAAAATAAAAATAAAAATGCTCATTTTGAAACAAAACAAGGTATTATCTTTGAATTTTCGACCATTTCTGCAACAGAATGAGTATTATTTAGAGTTTTTGACCATTTCTGCATCTATTAGTTATTATTGGAGTATTTAATGCATTACAAGTTGACATGTTAACGTAACTAGGTTGGATAAAGATAATATAAGTAATAGGTGAACCTTATCAAGGTTTCTAGAATTTTGATGTGTACAACTCAAAAACAGCTGCCAAATAAGAATAAAAATAGGTGATGTTAGGAGTGAAGACATTACAACTAATTTTATAGCTTAACTAACTAATTGATACTAAACACATGATGAACAGAAGATTAAACCATGCTACCAAACTCATTCATTTCAAATATGTGTCATTATTTATTGCATCAAATTGTAAATCTTACTGCATTCATATGGTAGATATATAAGATTGATTGGGCGGATGTGGCTGTAGATCATTTATAAGCCTCCACTAGAAGAACACCCCATGCGTTGCACGGGTTGGTTAATATTTATCATAATTTAACCATTGTTAGGTTAATAAAATAAAGTAAAAGTGTTAAAAGTTTGATATATTTTTAATATGCTCATATAAGAAATCAGTTTTATAAAAATAAAAAAGATTTTTTTTTTAAAACACATTAAAATATAACAATTAACATGTATATTAATTATCATTGACGTATTAATTATATGTAACCGATAGAACGTAAAGAGACAAAATTTAATTGAATAATTATTTCTGAATTTAATATTAGTAATAATTAATATTACTAATGAGACACTAATTATATATAAACTTTAGAAAGTGAGAAGACATTATTATTACATGGCCAGAAAAAAAAAACAGAGTAGTGAATAAAATTAGTTGTGATGAGAGAGATTCAAATTAATACGGAGTACTTTTTAAATTATTTTCTCTATGTGCTACGTCGTAAAAATCACTTAAAAATTTTACTTGTCGAAGAAAAATTCAATTATATCAAAATCAATATTAACATAATTTTAACATTAATTAGATTTTATATTATATATGTTACGCAACAAATTATCCAATACATCATCTGTCCAACTTATTTCTTCCCTTACTAAATTATAAGTTATTTTCTAATTTTTATAGTTAATGAAAAGTTAGTCATTAAATAAAAGGATAATATTTGTAACTTTTAATAATGTGATAAAGTGAATTGAAAAAATATGTATGATTAAGTTGCGTAAACTCAACATCATAACATATTTTCTCATATAAAATGCATAACATATCTCAAGACAAAGTCAAGTGAATCACCAACGTCATCTTCATCATCTATTTTGTTCTTGATAAAAAAATAAATAAAAATAAAAAAAGCAATAAGAGCAAATTGACATCATGACTTGCCATATAATTTTAGTCATTTCATACAAAAGATGATAACATTCATTCGCAAATTATTATTATTTTTTAAAATTTGTTTGCTAATTTGCTATATACACGCGCGAGCGCGCATATATATATATATATATTACATTTCTAATATATTGCCAAATGTTAGCCATCGGTTTCTCAATTAACTAATTTTTAAAAAAATATTCGTATTATAACGCATCAACAAAAAAGTAGCATATATATATATATATATATATATATCAAATATTTAAATTGAACAGATTTACAATACTAAATCAAAAATATTTATCAATAAAGATGTTATTGATATCGGCTTCAATTATGCTCCGCTTGTATCCACAAAATGCGATGACTATGATATTGATGAGAATGATTATGTTTTCCCCCATTTGTCTGAAGATTAGATTAAGATTAGACGATACTCATTTGTTTAATACATATAAAAAAATTACCCGCACTTAAAATTTTAGGTCATTAAGAGAAATTGTATCACTATAAACATATAATAGAATAAAAATAGAATAAAATAATAAGATTAAGTAATAATAAATAGCACAAACTACTAAATAAAACAAATAAAAATGCATGATAAAATATTACTCTTACTCTTATTTTGTCATATTTTTACCACTCGATTCATCTTCTTACGTGACGTCGTCCTCGAAATTTTATTGTCAACAACATTATCTTCAATTTTCATGTATTGCTTTACATTCTAATGAATAAAAAGTATGTTAAATATTAAATTGAATATACAAAAAGATGAAGAATATCATTTGAACCTTTGAATTACTTGAATATCTTATTACTCAAAGAAATGAGTTGATATATAATACCCAAAAAATGTATGATATAGTAATATCTTACCATTGTGTTATCTTCTTTCCACCACTTGATTCATCTTCTCATGCGGAGTAATTCTCAAAAAAAATTATATCAACAACCTCCTCTTCAATTTTCATGGATTGTTTTCACATTCTCATGAATAGAAAATGTGATGAATATTAGATTGTATATATAGATACATGAAAAACATCAATTGCAACCTTTGAGTTACTTGAATCTCCTATTAGCTAAAGAAATTAGATAATTTGATTAGATATTTAGTCTTCTTCTATTGTACTATAGAACATATATAGTAGTGAATGTCATAACTAATGTTATTAGGTATTACTATTAGTTAATGGCTGACAAATTGTAACCTATGAAATGTCAAGAGTCACAAAGCAAGATGCAATGTGAGAGCTCAAAATTGTCATTTGTGGTGAGGTGGCAACACTTAATGCAACCTCACCAACTTTAACACATATATATGTGGATTTGGTACGATGCAAACCATCTTCAACATTGTCCACAAATAGTAAACTCCAAAACAAACTATTCCCAAAATGGAAATGATATATGTTTTTAACTAGCATTTGATATAATTTCATGTATACCTACCAATATGGGCTGCAGACCCTTATTTAGTGCCTTCTTTCTGACTATCAGCCACATTTTAACTCTTTTTACTGATTTTGTTAGCATAGAGTATGCTTTTGTCAAAAGATTTGCAAATTGGATGGCTCATGTTTTAGCTAGATCTTTTGGTTCTGAGGTAGCCTTAGTCGAGTGGGTTGACATGTCGGTCCCTCGAGAGATTTCCGTCCTGCTTGATATTGATATTTGATCTTTAATACAAGTTTGGAGTTAAAAAATAATAATAATTTAACAGCTCTAATATATTCCACTAAGTAATTAGACACGTTATAGTCAGATGGAAAAGTCCAATGAAAATATGTGCATTTTTTTACCCAACCAATTTAGACCCACGACATGCATAGCCATATATAGTTGCATGTGTTATTAAGCACAAATTAACAAATGTTTGGAAACTAAGCATCAGTTAAAATTTATAAAGTGAGTTTTGCTTATATTTTGCACCAATAAATGTCTAAAATTTCATTGATACATGCATGTAGCATAATATCACTTAATCTTTTGCAGGTTACAGTGAAGGGTGAGAACCCAGCATGGGAAGCCATTGGATACCAAGTAGACCATGAGGAGGAGGAGGCCCAAAAGGAGAGGCCTCTTGACAAGGGAATCATAGAAACCATTCAAGAAACCAACTCTTCTCTTCTCCAATCCTTGACAGAGAAAGGCCTTCAAGTCACAACAGATCCCACAGACAACGATCTCTACAACATCAAATGTGATGTTGTAGTTGTGGGCAGTGGATGCGGCGGAGGTGTTGCAGCAGCTGTTTTGGCTAGCAATGGTCACAAGGTCATCATCCTCGAGAAAGGAAGCTATTATACTACATCAGATTACTCTGGTTTGGAAGGTCCCTCCATGTCTCATATGTACGAATCAGGAGGCAACTTGGCAACCGTCCATGGGAATGTGGCCATTCTTGCAGGATCAACGGTCGGTGGTGGCTCTGCTGTTAACTGGTCAGCCTCCATCAAAACACCAAACGAAGTGATCCAAGAATGGGCCAAGAACCACAAGATTGCTCTCTTTGGTAGCTCTCACTATCTTTCTGCAATGGATACAGTGTGCCAGAGACTCGGCGTCACTGACAAATGCGCACATGAGGGGTTTCAGAATCAGGTACTTCGTAAAGGGTGTGAAAATCTCGGACTAGATGTCGATTTCGTGCCAAGAAATTCATCGGAGAATCATTACTGTGGATCTTGCAACTTCGGTTGTAGAAAGGGAGAGAAGCGAGGAACTGACACAACCTGGCTTGTTGATGCTGTAAACCATGGCGCCGTTATACTAACAGGATGTAAAGCAGAGCGATTTATGCTGGAAAAGAACAAGAAGCGTTGTGCAGGATCAAGAAAACTGAAATGTTTGGGAGTGACGGCTAAATCTTGCAACAGCGCAATCAAGAAACTACGAATTGAAGCAAAAGTGACAATCTCAGCTTGCGGGGCACTTCTAACACCCCCTCTAATGATTTCTAGTGGACTAAAGAACCCAAACATTGGGCGGAACCTTCATCTCCATCCCGTCTTGATGACATGGGGATATTTTCCCAAGGCAGATTCAGGATTGAAGGGTAAAGCGTACCAGGGGGGAATAATTACATCCGTCCACAAGGTGTTATCCTCGGATCACTCAGAGTTAAAAGCAGTGATAGAAACACCGGCTTTAGGCCCGGGATCATTCTCTGCATTATGTCCCTGGGAGTCAGGACTTGATTTCAAGAAAAGGATACTAAAGTACGCAAGAACTGCCCATTTGATCACAATCATCAAAGACGAGGGATGCGGAGAGGTTCGAGCAGAGGGAAGGATAAGCTACAAATTGAGTGCGTCGGATAAGGAAAACCTCAAGGCGGGTTTGCAGCAGTCGTTGAGGATTTTGGTAGCTGCGGGGGCGGAAGAGGTTGGCACTCACCGGAGCGATGGGCAGAGAATCAAATGCAAGGGGCTCGGGGAAAAAGAATTGGAGAAGTTTTTGGAAACAGTCTCTGCAGTAAATGGACCAATGGTTATGGCAAAGAATTGGGCAATCCTTACTTCAGCACATCAGATGGGAAGCTGTAGGATGGGAGTGAGTGAAAAAGAAGGCGCGGTGGATGAGAATGGAGAGAGCTGGGAAGCACAAGGACTGTTTGCTTGCGACGCAAGCGTCTTGCCAAGTGCTGTTGGTGTCAATCCCATGATCACCATCCAGTCTACAGCTTATTGTCTGGCAAAGAAAATAGCAGAGTCATTAAGAGAACAGTACTGTTAACTTGCAAAATTCTTCAGCATTAGGAGATGTAGATAGATATATGAATATGCTAAGATGGGAAGCATAATAATATTGTGCGAGTACTGCAGGATTCTTAGCAAGGTAATGGTAACAGCAAGGCAAGAGGTTGATTTCACTTGGTCCTTCCAGAACTCAGGTTCGAGTCTCGGTGTTTGTACTCTTGCTGATAAAAGAAAAAAAAGTAATGGTAGTTGCTAGCTGTTGTGATGTTGATGTTAAGTTGTTTGGTATCTTATATATACACCAGAGAGACTACATCGATCAACATCACCATTGGCTTGCTTGAAAACGTCTCGTGTTTGAAAATATGCATGAAGAAGAAGCAACCACGTACTTTCTCTAAAATATATACTAATAGTTATGTCATTTTCAGATCCCCTTGTGTGGTTCATTACTGGCTGGAAGGAAGTCTAACCCTCTTCTTGCACTCATCACTGCTGTTTAATGGGAGCCATACTTTGCTCTCTCATCATTTTGTATTTATTTCTTCTTAGGTGTTTGTAGTTTATTTCCTTACTGGAAATTTCAATTAAAGTACTTTTTTCTTTTTCTTTTTTTTTATAATAAAGAAAGGAAAAGACTACAGCATGGACAGCCAGACCCCTTACATCTTCAAAAACCACAAAAATGGAACCAGTAGGGAGTGAAGTGTCGATATTGGCCGATCCGTCAATAGGATCGAACATGAGTGTAGTTGCCGGAGTACGTCTCCTCGACGGCAACCGGATACATCAGACCAGTATAATGGACGATGCCCCTCACAATAGAGGAAGCCATCGAAACAACATGTTGGAAGTTACAAGAGAAACTCAAATTTAAAAACAGTAGGAACTAAGACCCTAATATAGATACTATAAAACTTTAATCCTATCGCGAGGCCCGAGCTTGTAGCACTATACCACGCGACTTTACACCATCGCTGATCACATCATGATCCATCCTGAAACTGTCACCTCAACCAGAGATGGAACTCTATGGCACCAAGTAGGATTTGAACCATAGTATCCGCTAATCACGCATTCTAACACGAGATCCGTGATGTCAGTACTAGTCATATCTTCAAAGCCTTCAGACCACCTAAACTTTCGCCAACCTGGTTGACATGATCACCGCCACCGTTTCCCCTGATCTCCAACATTGCAAATTCTAACTTGAGATTTGAGATAAATGAAATTAGGTTGCTTTCAATGATCGCCCGGTGTCAACCCTCCCGCTTCAACCAAGACAATGCCTCACGAATAGTCATGGCTTCAACTACAGCTTGCCACCACTTACCCCCTATTCCTCCTATATCGATGTCGTCAATTGCTTAAGGGTTGAACGCCGAAACCTATATTACGAATTCTAGTCTTTTATTCCTCTAATTGTATCACAAACTCATGTCATAATCACCCATTTGTATCACGAATCCTAGCCGCCGCCGCCCTGCTATTTATTAATTAGTAACACTTTTTTTCCTTCTCAATTTGTAGAAATAATAAATTCATCTCAAAATAAAGGCTTTCTATTTATTTGAATCCGCCAAAGAGATGGCACAAACATTTCATGATACTTGTTACTCATATTTATTTAGAGAATATTAATTGGGTTAGCCAAAGAATTAAATCACACTTGTCCGCTTAGTCAGATCTTATAATTAATTGGTTGAATATCATTCCATAATTTTAAGTTGAGATTTGAAATTGTGTTTACAGAAACAAAAATCTCCAGCATAAACTCCACATCTTGTTTTAATCGTAAAATAACAAACGGTTCTGTCTATCCTATATAAACGTGGCCGGCACCTTACATAGTAAGCCAAAACACACCTTTTCACTAACTATATATATCATTGTACAAAACCAAATCTAAATTCCAAACAAAAAGACAATACATAATAATTGTTGAATTCAATCAGATGGGAAGAAAGTGTCATCCTCTGTTGGAAGGTGGCAGCAGAGAGAGAACATACAGTCATGGCTTCTCTGCGGCTGAGATGGACTCACTAGCGAGTCTCTGTGAGACCATATTGCCTCCTTTGACATCTCCGGAGGTTCTTCGAGAACATGAACACGCCTCCAAGGCCGTGAAATGGTTCTTGGAGACAGCTTCTGGCTCTCAACATCCAGTACCTGATGAGGTAACAAAAATGATCAGCCCTTTCACTCTCTCCTCATCATACATATTGTCCTAATATTCATGCAACCATGCCTATGCTTCAATACGTATAGAAAATCTATCATACGACTTGCATAAATGGTATTGGAACAGATTGCAGAGCTTTTGGAAAAGAAGGCCTTATTGCAGGCTTACATGCTGGTGAGAGTGGTGTTGCTGATGCTGTCCACGAGGTTGGGCACTCTCTTGCTCTGTGGGTCTCTTTGTTTAACTCACAAATGGCCTTTCGTCAATACCTTCTCAGCTATCCCCTTGCCCATAAGGGAGATGATTCTGCAAAAGTGGTTTAAACGTTGGTTCTTCACACCCATTAGGCTTGTTTTTGCCAACATCAGAGCCTTGTGCCTCTACTTCTTCTTCACTCAGGTAATAGGGGCTACTCACTTTCTTGGTCTCACAAAGCTGACAAATATCTCTGAAAACACAAAAAAAAAAAAAAAAAAAAATGCCACCCTTTCAAAAAGGCAATTACAGGAAAAAAAAAATTGCCGGCGGGTTTTTTTT
>JAYMTK010005653.1:0-10052 GCA_036897405.1 Pelargonium myrrhifolium
TCAGTCAACTGATATACATTAAACCCTATATATATATATATATATATATATATTATTATTTTTTTCTTTCTCGTAATTAGGAGTGATACGCCCGAATTCCAAACAAACAGCATAGGCAACTTCTGTGTTGTGTTTGGTTGATGGCAAGCTCATAAATATGCCGCAAAATCAAGGCTATCTTTGTCACCTAACTCTCTCTCTCTCTCCCTCAACATATATACATATATTAATTAATATCACCATTTCGTCCCACGAACTCCACAGCCGTCTCTCTCTCTCTCTCTCTCTCTCTCAACTTCCCGGCCGTCTTCTTCCCCGGCCTCTGCACATGCACCACAACCAATGGGCAACATCTGCACTTGCCTCTCCCCCGCACCAGTCAAAAAGCGATCCGCCAAGCGCCTCTCCAACACACCACCACCCGCCCCCAACTCCAGCACCCGATGGTCCCGTGTCCGATCGTCGCGCAAGGATAAGCTCGACGACTCCATACTCCAGGACCAGGCGATTGCCGCCGCCATTCTGCTGAGGCAGCACCACCAGAATGGCGGTTCTCTGCCTTTCGACCGGTCCGCTTCACTGCGCTACCCGACTTCCACCTCCAAGAAGAATCAGCTTCCCCGGAGCTCCAGCTCGCGGGCTCGCTCGCTCACTGATCCGCTGCTTCAGCCTCACCAGCTCGTCAATCAGGTTTGGGTGTGATTGTGGGTTTTTTTATGATCGTTATAGTTATTTGCTAGTTATGGAAACGGAAGGATTTTGTGGTTTTAATTATGTCCCTTTTGGAAATGGAAATTGATTTTTGAGGATGGATTTTTTCTTTGTTTACTAGCCTGGACTCTGTTTTGAATGCTAAATTTGGCCCTACATATAGATAGATAGATACAACTGTTTTTTTTTTCTTCAAATTTAATTATTAGAGTGCGGTTTTTGTTTTTGGGAGTTAGGTTTCTTACTTGTTATATGTCACGGGTTTATTATTAACTATAGAAATGGAAGAGTTGTGTGTGAGTTTGTAAACTTGTGTTATTAAGGAAATAGGAATTGCTATGTATGGAAGATCACCAACTATTTGTTAATTTTTGTTGGAATCTGTTTGGATTGCTCAAGCTGGTAAAATGTGACAGGACACACGGATATAACTTGATTTTCACTCTTTCTCCATATTACAAAAAAATTATGATAATATTGTCTATGGAATTATAAACAAGAAGAAAGAAAAGCTAATTTGCTGGTTTCTACTGTTCAGTATCTGTCATAACAGCCACAAATGAGATGATAAATATGATGGTAGATATTTTTGGGACTGGAGAGTAATTTCTGTTTCAGATGCTTCAGTTTTACTTTGGCCCCTGTAAATTGTAGTTTTTTTGTTCATTTTTTTTCCTTGGAATGCCTTGAATACTGTACATTGTTGCGTACAGATCTTGGCTCATGCTGTTTTTCAGTATCATAGATTAATAGTTAAAGTCCCATTTCTGCAAAGAGCTGCTATGAATGTCAATTTTGCATTTGTTAGTTCAATTATTGTCAATGTTCAGAATCTCTCTTTTTAACTAGTTTTCCACATGACAGGATTTAAAGCTTGATGATCTAGAGAGCAAGCATTTTGTGCTTGTCCATGGTGGTGGTTTTGGTGCTTGGTGCTGGTATAAAACTATTGCACTTCTAGAAGAAGGTGGCTTCAAAGTTACTGCTGTGGACTTAACTGGTTCTGGAATTCATTCATTTGATACAAATGGCATCACCAGTCTTCCACAATATGTGAAACCACTTGCTGATTTTCTTGATAAACTTGAAGATGGGGAGAAGGTTATATTTCTACATCCTTTCCCTTTTTATCTTACTTGCCATCTTCTTTGTATGCTTGCTGCTGATTAGCTTGCATTTATATGATATGGAAGAGATGTTTAATTCTAGACTCCTAGTTAATCATACACTATTGATGAGCCTTTTTGGTGAGGTCAAGTGATCCCAACAACACTAGCCTTCAATGTCCCAACACTTGATTGCACTTAAACCTTGACCCAATTTTCAATAATAAACCCTATCTTCAATAATAAAGGGCTTGAGTTCACCGAGAGAGCTATGAATCTAGGCAAGCACACTGCACACCACAAAGAGAGCACACCGCTTGGTAAAAAACCCGTGCATGTGCATTGGATTTCACCTCGGATGTGAGAATAAGTACCTCTACCATAGTGAAATGCAAGTACACTACAAGGTACTTTTGGAGAGAATTTGGGAGAATGTAGGAAATGTAGAGAGGGAGTGTGAGAAATGAATTCCCAGAATGTGAAAAATGATCCCTTTATTTCATGGATGGAGAGGGTATTTATATTCAGAAAGTGGTTAAATCGTGAGATGAAGTTACATGATTGGTCAATGATGATGTCATGAATGGCTATGATGGTGTCACACTCATACCATGATGAGGCGGTGATGATGTCACGCCGAGGTAGCTTCGTCGTGGATTCTTTTTGGATTTGTACTTAGTTCGATTTCTTCTATTCTGACTCGAATGAAGTTTCAATTTTATCGGATGACAAATAAAGTCAACAGCATATGACAGGCTTGTCAGTGGCTGGAATATTTATGAATTTTTATCTGCCATCAACTATGAAACACCGATTCATCATTTTGCTTGATGAATTGTGTCGGATCCACGTGTCTAACATGGACACTTGAATACTACTCTGTATTTAAAAAAATAAAAATAGTAAATAGGATGATTATAACTTAGTTCGATTGTTAAATTTTAATTTACGGTAATACTGATTTTTAACTATTAATGACATTTATTGTTGTGTTTATTTAGTAACAAAGAAAATGAAAAAGGTGTTTCCTATGTTGGATGTTTTTTTTTTTATAACTATCATGACATATTATGTTGTATGTTTCTTTTTGAATTGACGAATCACGAGTTTGAATCGCATCATGAATTGTGTTCTGTATCCAAAATAGTGCTTCCTATGTCATCCAGTACTAAGATTCCGATTCTCAAAAGGAAGCATTAATTCAGACACAACTGCTGGACAAGACACTTTGTGACTCATTAATTTATAAATTTAAAATATATTGTGTATATGAAACAATAGCTTCTAATGACTTCAAAATTACATTAAACCTATCAAGAAGTGATTCACCATTCTTGGTGAAGAATCCTATTGGATTTGTGTGATGGACACACTTAGGACACGAACTCCCTACAGAATTTTATTTATAAACTTTGATACTGAGAATGGCATATAGTTTCTACAATTTCAGCTTGTGTTTTGATGGATGTCATCTAAAGAGACTATACTTATTCTCCAATAACAACTTGGATTTTTTATTGACATGTTTGTTGTTGAATTTAAGTTGAATGTAATTAAAATCGTATATTACATGTAAAACTAAGACGTCTTGACAAATCGTGTCCAAATTGGTGCTTCATACGATTTAGCTGCTATTATGTCAAACAAAGATTAGATCATTGACTATTACACTAAAATGTTTTATTATTTATGGACACATAAACACTATCCATGTGCCTCACTGGTTGTTACTTTTAATTTATCGTTCATTGTTACTGTCCAGAAATCATAGTATAACTTGAAAAATTGCCCCAATACTATCATTCTTAAAAAAAGTAAGTAATAGGAGTAGCTGCTTTAGTGTCCCAAAAAACAAATAATATCTAAATATTGTAGTCATTGATAACAGGAACAGGGTAGAGACAATAAAAAACAAAGAAAAAAAACATTGTACGTCTGCAATTCAATGTGCACATGTATAATTGTATTGCATATGAATGCTAAGAATTAATTACTCTAGTTGAATTTGAAAACCTTCAGAGAAAAGATATACGAGAATCAACTACATGTGGTTTGTATAGAGAATTCTTGAAAAATGATGTCCATTTTCCTGATGATTTGTTTTCTAGTTTTACCAACATTTTCCTGGTTTCCATCTTCAGCTCAAACCATGTGTTATTTGAATTAGAAGGATGTTAGATGCTTCAAGATCTTGTACTTCATGTTCTCTCTTCTTCTTTTTAATTGTGCAGGTGATATTGGTGGGACATGATTTTGGTGGTGCGTGCATATCGTATGCAATGGAGTTGTTTCCTCGTAAAATATCAAAGGCTGTTTTCGTTGCTGCGGCAATGTTGACTAATGGACAAAGTACTCTTGATATGTTCTCCCTACAGGTTTTACTTCATTTTATATTGCTTTGAGTTCAAATTTTATTTATTCACTGCTTTGCATCAATTGAATGAAAACCACACTGAGATTTGAGGTGTCCTTTAATGTTTTATAGAATATTGAAATAAATCTCTACATAGAGAATCAGTATTCCGTTGGTTATTAGTAAGGTGAGGTGAAGTTTCTTTAAACACCTCTTCCACCATTTTCATATTTTTAATTTTGGTTGGCACACCTCCTTGTCTCCAGTGTTCCAAAACAAATATGTATTAATGTTATTTATTGTGAAATACAGAGTATTAGAAAAGTGGGAAAAAGAGAGAAAATGTTATTTGTTGATCATGATTCATCATTCATGTACTTCATACATTCTGGGGTGACTTTGTATAAAGACTTGGAAGTGTTGCAGGATGGTTCAAATGATCTAATGCGACAGGCCCAGATATTTCTGTATGCAAATGGGAATAATCAGCCTCCGACTGCAATTGATCTTGACAAGTCACTGTTGAGGGACTTGCTTTTTAACCATAGCCCTTCAAAGGTATGTTTGACAACTATATGAAAGGAGCTATATCTCCCATTTACATGGCTGGTCTCAAAGGTTACCTGTGGTTCTAGCATATAATGTGTAAAGATGTTTATGTGATATCACTTTGAATAGAGTATTGCTATGACTTCACTATAAAATTTAAGGTCAATGCTAAAGGATCTCCATTTTCAAGAAAAATTGTAAAAATATTTGGTATTCATTTTAAGATTTGGATACCTGCTTTGGTTGGGCACGGTCTGTAAGTCTGCTCAGATAAAAATCTATACTTTCGATAATGTACTTTCAGCATGTGCTAGTGCACAAACATGGTTGTTTTTGTTTTTCTCTTTCTTCTTTCCCCCTTAATTCTGGAAGTTGCAGAAGAAACCCTTGTTTCAATCTAAACCAGACATTGCAAAAGAAGTTGACTTCTCAGGTCAATTTTCTTGTGGATCAGCGTTGAGGGCTCTGACTAAGCTTTAAGAATCATTGTATGAAGCATGATTATAGTTATGAATACCGTGTGAACTATCACTTTTTGAAAATGCTAAGTAGAGTGTACTTGCCATTTAAAAAATAAATATATACATTAAAATTAACAAATATGTAAAAACAATTTGAAGAAAATAATGGAGATTGGGAAAATTGGGGAAAAGGATAATAAGAATAAACGGAGAAACATTAACATGATTACAAAATAATGTTATAATAGGGTTTTGGATATTACACATTTGTAGAGTTTTTATTTTCATTTATTTTTATTTTAATTATAACCAGACAAAATTTGATAGCAAGTAATTTTAATATAAAAAGCACCCAAATTAATTTTACCGTACACAAGATGCTTCAGGTACATACGCGGAAGTAATTAGTCCTACCATTACCTGGTACTTGTAAGGCAGCCTCAATGAAGTTCCCGTGCTTCATAAGAATCACTATATCATTCTTTAGCTTCTATCTTGAACTTGCAAGAACATAACTCTCTGTGTCCATGCTTGTATGTGTGTGTCATACACATTCATTTAACTGTTTATGTCTTTGACTCTCGCTTATCATGTTTTGCTATTTCTCATTCAGGATATTGCATTAGCATCTGTATCAATGAGATCAATCCCCTTCGCACCAGTTTTGGAGAAGCTCTCTCTTTCAGAAACGAACTATGGCTCCGTAAGGCGGTATTATATTGAAACAACAGAAGATAATGCCATACCACTGACAGTACAAGAGAGCATGATAAACACAAGGCCCCCAGAAAAGGTGTTCCGACTAAAAGGTGCTGACCACTCACCATTTTTCTCCAAGCCTCAAGCCTTACACAAGTTATTGGTAGAAATCTCGAAAATCCATTGACGTGATCTAGCCAGGTATTAGATGGCTTCTAGAACAAACTGATATCATGTTTGGCCGCACAATTCCCTGTTGGTAATCTGCAAATAGAAGCATGGTTTTTGAGTGGTCATGTAGATGCCGGTACTGTCAAATACCATCTCCTAATGCTTAGGACATAAAAGTGTTCATATTTTTGTTTTCCTTGTGGTGAGAAATGTATGTGTTGTTAACATTTTGCATTACATGAATTTTACTTCAAGCCCAACTAGTAAGGTAACTTTAGGAAATCTATCTCTGAGGCGCTTGGCCTCAGCTTCTTCCTATGTTCAAAACTGGGTTATCATTTAGACTTGTGGCAATTGCAGATTGACTGATTAGGTTCATGTACCTCTGACTGTAGATGGTTTCTTTTTGAGAATTCAGCCCAGCCACTATCTACTTGATTCTGTTCATGTGTAGCTGTGGTGTTAACTGTGGCTCATCTTGAACACAACCAGGATGGTTTACTAGAAAATACCTTATTGCTTGCAACACAAGAGAAACCAAACTTAGCTTGATATACTTGCAGCTTGGATTTCAGTTTTGGGTTGAAAACACCTAACCCAAACTTTGTCCAACTCAACCCACACATTTTCCATTGTTAACCCCACATGATTACTGTAATCTGCTCTATTTTATACGATTTGAACCCGCTAAAATGTGAATCAACTTTAATTAGATTATAGGCAGCGTTTAACTTAGAAATATGGTGAAATGATGATCATTCTCATTTGTAAACAATATTGTTTGGTTCAACCGGAGCGTATCGATGGAAATCATTTACTCATTTCATTCTAAAATATGTGTCTATCTTTCTATTTTGAAAGAAATGAAAAAGAAAATATTGTGATATATTTACTTTTGTACTAGTTATAAGGATACTATTTATAATTAATGCACGACTAGCACTCATTCTGAGACAAACATGCAAGAAAAAGAAGATAGATGGAGAAAGTATATCTTTATTATTGTTTGTTTATTAAAATTACAAACACGGGTACAAAAAAAAAGTTTCGTAGCTACAAATACTTATTATATTAATAAGTAATATGAGCATCAGTTGACTGATATAACTTTATATCAGTTGCAACTTAAATTACGTAGTTTTGAGTTTTAAAAACTAATAAGGTTATGACACCTCATTTAAAATCATGATTTCGGACGGGTCGCTCTGCTCCCACAAATTCACTTGTGTGGGTATAAGTGAAATTTATTGAGGTGTCATCGCCTCATTGGCTTGGTTTAGGTTGCAACTGATTTAAAGTTATATCAGTCAACTAATGCCCATTTTGCTCTATATTAATTTATAGATATATACAACAGTGTGACATTTGTTGATCAAATTGAGAGAAACTACAAAGAATTAACAGCGCGCTAGGTATAAGGAAGTTTAGGGTGGTAGAAGAGTAGAAGTGGCGGTTGCGACTAGGGTTTGCTGGGTTTTGGGTGCGGTTCACTGTTGTGTGGGGTAGGGAGGGGAATTGCGGATGAACCAGGTGCAAGGGTGGGGATTGTGGATAGGGTTACCTTGTTGGGAGTAGTAAAAATGGAAGAATGAGCCATGTGGGGCTCGGGAAGAGGTGTTGGGGGCGGTGGCTGGGTATTAAAACTAGGGGAGGGGAGTGGGTTCGATTCAAGCTTGAATGACAAATAGTACTTTGGGTCATGGTGGGGAGGGTTCTGGTGGAGGGGATGATGAGCGCAGGCAGCAGCAGGGCTCATATTCGGTGGGGGTGGTTGTCGATTTTGGCATCCTTCGGATACAGAAGGAGGAGGATCGGGGCAGGCTGCGGCGGTGAGTACACCTGTGCTGCGGAGGACCATATGGCAGATTGTTGGGCGTTTTCTGTCTGACTCGGTTGTCATCTTCAAGGCCATGCACGCTCGCATGACATCGTTATGGAGACCGGTGCAAGGAATGAATGCGTTCGAGTTGGCGGCCGAATCCACTGTGGGCGGTGAGCAACGGTTACTCTTTGAGTTCTACCATGAGTGGGACGCTAAGAGGGTCATTGAGGAGGACCATGAACGTTCGGGTATCGACTGTTGATTTGCAAGATATTGGAACCGGGGGAGCGGGCAGAAAGTGTTGCTCTGTGGTGGATCGACATGTTGGTTCAATTTTATGATTTGCCTAAGAACTGTAACACTGAGTTAGGGTTGCGTCAAATTGCGTCAACAATTGGGAGGTTTGTCGAATTTGACAAACCAAGGGGTCCAGGTGGAAGGCTGGCTTTCACTCGAGTTCGAATTATAGTGGACATTCGGGTCCCGATTTGGAGACGGACGAAGGTACGGCCGCTGGGGGAACTGGACGTGGGTGAATTTTCGGTATGAACACCTCCCTCGTTTTTGCTTTGCCTGTGGGATCATGGGGCACATCGAGAAAATATTTCGTGTCTACTATGATCTTAGGGCTTTTGAAATCGAAAGACCATATGAGGTGTAACTACGTGCCTCAGATAGGAAAGCGGGTTTTGCCTATGCTGACAAATGGCTTCGTGGGGAGGAATGGATAACACCAGGCCATGAAGTAGGCAAAGGGGTTGGCCCGGTGGTTGGGGTCAAGCAGATCGAAGCCATGGAGAACATGGATGGAGCAACTTTGATTGCTCAAAAGAGAACTCGGGCAGGATCACTAGAGAACTCAATACCCGAGGACATGGAAAGGGTATATAAGGAGAAGATGGCAGATGGGGAGGAGCGTGAAATCCCGGGTCTGGGGACCCGGGATGGGGAGTGATCCGCTATGGGTCGGATTTGGTTTTGGGGCCGGGCTCGACTAACGCTTTTCCAGGAGGTGTCATACTTAACCACTCATCCAATGAGGGATGTATAGTTAGTATAAGCTAATTAAAGTGGGTGCGGATGTTCCCCAGCAACGCAAGTTTGTGGTGACAATACTAGTGTTGGCCTCTATCAGACTTGGGATCTAGATATGATTTTTATTGTATTTAAATTTGATCTTGTATTCGGTTGAGACTCATTTGATGAAGTGGTGCCTTGTGCGTCTTTTTTCTCAAAAAAAAAAAAAAATTGAGAGAAACTGCTGAGATTATATTTAGAAAAAATAATATTGATCAGAAAACGTTGAGAGTAGTATGTATGTGTGTGTGTATATATATTTTAAGTTGAGAGTTAGGATAAAATTATAATTTTTTTCTTTGAAAAACAGAATTAAGATTGTTTCCTTAAGTATTAATATGCACTAGCAAAAAGCTCGTACGTTGAACGGGTGGTAAATATCAACTATAATACATATTATTTTTAAAATGAACAAATAAACATATATTTGATCTAACTTAATGTAGTTTGCACGTATTTAGAAAAAAAAAATCTATAAACATATATACATTATACTTAATTTTAAATAAATGTATTGGTAATTTTATTACTTATAAGATAATTATATATAATTTATCTCAAAAAGTGAATAACATAGATTTATATATAAAATAATTGATATTTCTATTTTTAATATTACCAACAAAAAACTATAGTCCCTTAGAAATAAAATAAATACAAAAAATACATTATAATTTTAAAAATGATTAGTGATTAGTGATTATATTTATTCCGTCTTAAAACTCACAAATATGAGTTGTGTTTATGTTTAAAGTTTGGGTTGACTATATATATTTTTCTTTAACTCTCTCTAAATTGATTCAAAATTTTAATATTTTCGTTTAAAAGTAATGTGTTATTACTTTTTTTTTTGAACAAATGTGTTATTACTTAAATAATATTAGATATTATTTTTTATCAATTTAGTGGAAATTTTATTATTATAACCTATATTTTAATAGACTTTAAATGTAACAAAATTTAAGACATTTAATGATGAATTTATTTTTTGCAATTAAACTTTTTCTACCGTTTTAGTGTTTAATACCCTCAATTGTTTTTTAAATTGGATTTTAATTCCTTAAAAAAAGTTATGGAATATAATTTTGTCTATTAGTTACATA
>JAYMTK010005654.1:0-10052 GCA_036897405.1 Pelargonium myrrhifolium
ATAGGAGGTAACTGATTTTGGGAGAGAGGAGCAATCATTTTGGGAGGAGAGAGAGAGAAGAGGGAGTTTGAGTGGTGAGAGAGAAGAGGGAGATGGAGAGGTTGTGTATTTTATATTAGTTTTTTTATTTAAAATTTCTGAAAATATTATAAAATTAAAATGATAGGGGTGTTTTAGTCATTTGACTATATTTAACAGCTAAGCTGGTTTTTTGCAAGTTTGGAGGGTTATTTGCTAACGGAAATTGTTGATGAGAGTTATTTGTCAAACCTTTAAAGTTCGAGGGGTATGCGCAATTATCCCTAAAAAAAAAGAAAAAAATAAAAAACATAAAAATTCAACCCTATATACAACAAGTCTCGTCCCAAGTTTAAACTTTAGAACCGCTCCCTCTGGCCATTTCTCCTTCCGGATATCAAAAAACAAAAGATAAGCAGACAAAGGGAAAAGATAACCAGAAGGCGGAAGAGAAATACAACTCGCAGAGAAGAGAAGAGAAGACAAGAGAAGAGAAGAGAAGAGAAGAAATGGCGCAGCTACTCTCTCCATCTCTTCCCATTCCCACCCGAAACCCTAGTTTGCGCCTTTCTCATAATCACTCGCAATTCCTCCCTGGAACCACCGCTCTCACTCTCAGCCTTCGTCGATTTTCTCCAACAACAGCTCCCAAGCCGGAGCTCTCCGTGAAATGCCAGTACTCCAAGCAGCCACAGAGCTCCACCTCCGAGTCTTTCCCGGCTTATTATCCTGCAGATTCTCCTCCAGGTACTTCACTGTTTATAAGTTTGTGTACATATGTTACTATGAACTGAAACTGCTTAGTGGACTGGGGCATTAATTATATGATGTTGTTCGCAGAAACTAAATGAAGGTTTAGTGAGGAAAATTGGTGTTGTAGTTGCGTTTAACTTAATTTTGATCATGTGGTTTAAAGGATTACGGCCTCGGGTTTTTGTGGGTCACCCCATATACAAGGGGAAGGCAGCTCTTACGGTGGATCCCAAAGCACCAGAGTTCATGATTTTAGATGTATGTTTCATTGGTAGTTTGAGGTGATTGAATTGTTTCTATGATGGGATAGACTTGATTGTGTTCATGGTGGGTGGTGTATTGTGCAGTCAGGAGCATACAAGATAAGCCGGCCTGGTATTGTGATGCTTCAGTTTGCTCCTGCAGTGGGTGTTCGTACATATGATTGGAGCAGAAAGCAGGTGACCTGTAATTTTGTTTTTAATGAAATTGGATTAGGTGCAACTTAATGTATTGGCGGCATTTAGCAAATGCACAAAAAAGCTAGGATGTCTTGTAGAACTAAATTTCATTATGCAAACATGCTGGAAGTCATTGGTTAGTTTGATACAAAAGATAATGTTCTGTTTTATAGTTGTTTTCCATTTGCTTTTGTATGCTTTTAGGTATTCTCATTATCAGTGGATGAAATTGGAACTCTAATTAGCCTTGGTGGAAAGGGGTCATGCGAGTTTTTTCATGATCCTATGATGGGTAAAAGGTATCATCTATTCTTCAACAATGTAGGGTTGTAGTTGTAGATAGCTTTTCATTGGTGTCACAATAGACTCTTCTGGATGGAGCAGTGTTATGAATGGCGCACCATGGCGTGCTCCATAGCGCGAATATGGCGTGCCATATTCAAATTGGAATGTATTTTCAGTTTTTTATTTTATTTTATTTTATTTATTTGTTATTTATTTATATAGTTAAAAGACCACATGCCTTTTAAGTAATAAGGGTTATAAATTAAGGTAACAACAATTAAAATTACAAATGGAAATAAGCATGCAGCTAATATATTCACTGCATTGCTGTCCTTCAGGATTTCAGCCTCTAGGCATAACTTTCCGTCTTTCAAATTTTCAATTTCAAAATTTTCTTCATCCACAATTAATAGGAAAAAAAAAAAAAAACAACAGTCATTGAAGAGCAATTTAATGACAAAATATAGCAACCACCAACAAAGAGGACGGATATTATGATATTTAGATTTAATACTTTAATTTTGGTTTGTTTGTTTGTGTGTGTGTGTCCAGGAGAGGTTTTCACCATTGCGCGCCTTGCGCCACAAATAATGGAGAGATTTGAGAAATGAGATCTCTCACATCTATTAATTATTTGGTCATTGGTAGCACTGCAATTTCTCACTCCAAACCTGGAGGGTGGAGGTCGTCTTAAACAACACTTATTGTCTTTATTGTATGAATACTGTCAATTAGGACATAGTTGCGTCCTTTTACAACTTATCAATGTGTGATCGTGTTGGCTGACACAATGTCTTGTGCATGCTATGTTTCATATGATTAGAAGTCATTGGAATTTTGATCAGTTGTAAGAAGCTTAAGAGAATAAATGCCTAAAATATGTTAACCAGGTATGATATGTTGGGATTATTAGAATAAATTCAGTGTGAGTTAGATGAGTAAAAAGAAACATATGAGAACACTGACTGGTATGCATAGTTTGTTAGATATATTGTGAGAAAATTTGGTCCCCCTAAAAGAAAGGAAAACAATATTTCTGTAATTATGATATAGTGTTAATCTTTGTAACTGCTGCTGCACATGCTTTACATGAAATGCACATGTTGATACGTGTGGGTATGCTTTGTGATGATACTGCTATCCAATAATATTTATTGATTTTTTTCAGCAGTAACGAGTTTCAATGTTTTCACTCATAAAGAAGGTGATCCGTTATGAATTTGTTACAATTTTTTTAATTTTTATTTTACTTGTAGTGATGAAGGCCAAATCAGGAAGATCCTGAAGGTGGGGCCTCTTCCAGATGGCTCTGGACACTTTTTCAATATCAGTAATTGTCTTTACCCTTTATCTCTTGGTAGTGAAAGTATTATTTGCTTTGTGATGCCAGAATACGTCCAATATATAGTATGCTTGTCTTCTTGTGAGAGTTAAAGTAATGTAAATCAATGATACAAACTTGAGTCCCATACTCCCATGGTATATTTTGAGTACATATGTACCCAGGTTAAACATTTTCCACAATGCATGTCTACTGGATACAATTGTGTCACATTGTTTCGCAATGCATGCATAATATATTAGCACAATCTCACTGAAAATTGTTTATCTAATAATTAATATGCTTTTTTGTTGTGGTATTTGAAGGTGTTCAAAACAAGCTTGCTAATATTGATGATAGTATTTACATTCCCATTACCAAAGGAGAGTATACTGTCCTCATATCAGGTTTTAATGTACGTCCTTCTCTTTTTCTCTCTCTTCCCCCTATCTCATGAGTATGCAAGCATGAGTGTACTTTTAGGGAAAGGAATGATACTTCTTGGACTTCTTGCTTATTATGTTAGATGAGTAAATGAACGGATCTTGAGGAATGTATAAAAAAGGTTTAGATGTCAAATTCTTGAGAATACCTCACTAAGCTGTTGTACTTGCATGTGTATTGAAATCTCATGTCAAGTTAAATAAATTGTTTTTGTTACTGACCAAACACAATAATAATTACAAAATACAAGCAACTTCATTTTGAACATGCTTAGTCATTAATCATTGCAAATTATTATCAACATAAGTTCAAATTAAACAATCAAGCCAAGTCATTATAATCCGATTTATGTATATATTTTTTAAATAATAAAATAGAATTCAACTGTTTGTGCCCGACACACGAATTTGACACGATTCGTCACCAAAATGGCGAATCGGTGCTTCATAGACTATGGGAAGATATTGTGATTGTAGAAGATTCACCTTTTTTTGCCATAGAAATACCTTTATTGTATGTTTGGACCTTGAAAAGCTTAGGGGAAAGGAAGTTCGGATTAAAAAAATTAGTTAGGAAGGTTTTTTTTTTTTGATCAGTTGAGTTGCACAATAGGGGGTAGTTCTCCCCTATTAACCCAAAATCCCACCCCATACCGTTGGCAAGGAGGCTCGAACCCGAGACCTCAAAGGAAATATAAAGCTCTTAAACTCGCTTGGCCCAACATGCCTTGGTGACATTACCATTTATTTTGTTACAAGAACTTTTATCATTTATTTTGCGTTTAGCCTAACATTTCCATTTACATTTGAAGAGAACACCGACTCCTTAACTACTGTTTTAGTTATACTCCACTTCATTCATAATTTCCAAGCATAATTTAAGTTGCCTTGGTAAACCCAAGGCAGAGTTATCCTCAACCACATGCTACCTGCAGATTTGTTCTTAATCTATCTACCATTGATTTATTAAGACATAATTGTTTCTATTTGAGTTTTTAATTTTGCATGCCAAGTATTACAAACTTGTTCCTTTGCCTGATATATCTGTATTCTATGCAGTTTATTGTGCCATATCTTTTAGGATGGCATGCGTTGGCAAACAACACCAAACCTGAGAACGCTGTTCCTGTGAATAGTGGCAGATATGGGGCAAATTCAGAGTGGAACAAATAGAGAAAAAAAGGGTATTTGGAAATGTTAAAGAGTTGGGTTTACAAATTACATTAGCATTTTAGATTGAGTTAGCTTTGTAAAGTACATTAGCTTTTATGTTAATTGGCTGTGCCAAAGCACAATTCAACTTTCATCCGTCTTTTTATTAGTGCAATTCTCCCAACATTTTGGTATCATCATATTTTGTCAAGGAACTCTGGCCCGGTTGAAGAGACAAGTGCCCATACATATCTCTGGAAAGAAGTGTTTACTGCTGGTAGAATTAGAATTTAGAAGTGAGCTTCACTCAATTTAAATCTTCAATTTATTCAGCAGTCCTTTTATATGAGTCAAATTTAAGTATAAACTTTAGATAAGCAACACCAACTCTTTTGCCACCAACATTCACCAATATGGCCCTATTATTTTTAGTTTTCTTGTACACTCGTAGTGTAGGATAATATCGAACTTTGGTGCCAAGGTCAAAAGATCACCAACTCATATACGGTGGCCTGTCCTGTGGAAACTCATAATCATAAGTTTAATACTAGTAGTATACAACTCAATATTTAGTTTTTCTTTTCTTTCTCTTTGTCTGAAGTTGAAGCATATACATCTCATCAAATTATGGTGACTTTTTGTTTATATTTAAGTTTGTACAGGGAAGAGTTGAGAAAAAATTGACTTGGTTGCAATTTGATATTTCTTATATTAGAAGGCTACTCGTATATTTAATATGCTCCATGCCTAAGCATGATCCAACTCATTGACTATTATACTATTTTTTAATGTACAAACTTCTTCAGACTCGTAATTCTTTGAATGTTCATACATACTGGTATCCTATTTATGATAATATAATATTTCTTGTTTGAGATATTGTAGGAATTGTTCACATTGATCAAATCATTTTATGGAATTAACCTGCAGGGGGTATATGACTCATGAGACCCGTATTGTTTAAAATAACCCAACCCCTACTTCTTGATCTAGGCAGGATTTGGGATTTGAGTTTAGCTCTACGGTTCTACCATGAACACTACAGTCAAGCTAATCTGGGATTGTCTTGTAGCGCTTTTATTTTATGTAAGTGACCTCATTTTGCTTTTCTAATACTAAGTTTCTGTTCAATTATTTTCAATATGTTTGCGTGATTTTAAAATTACTTCTTTTGTTTGAATTATGTACTTGCTATAGAAAAATCTGAGCTGGAAATATGTAACAGGAGGTAGGTGATGATATCACGTTGGGCAAGTTGCTATTTAGAGTCGTAAACTAATGTGGTTGCTGATGTCGGTCAATCTAATTATAATGGATAAAACATATTATTATTCATGTAATCCAATTGTGTTATAATAATCCTGGAGTCTATTTAATTCAGCATCCATTGACCTTGTTCAATATAATAATCCCACTTGGTTTAGAGGTTCTTTCATTTGTTTGAGTTCCTTCTTAATCAAATACATGCTGACCATTATTGATCAGCTAACCTTTGTTTTAAAAATTAAGGATTAGTCTAATGTCTTAGATTTTGTAAGCCAAAATGTGCATTAGAATACAGGAAATCTTGGCTGCTAAATCGTTTATACAGTGGAACAAGTTAGATTAAATTAAGTAGGATTCATTGACCCAATAAACTATAAACCATGTTGAACCTGATAAACCTAAACCTAGATGCTTTGTTTACTAATAAAGTGTGAAAGCTTAGTTAGTCTTCCTATTTATGTGATGTATGTGCTTAATGTTTGTTTCCAAGGTATTGTAGCTTCTCTCCCCAAGTCTAATGGTATGTCCATATTCATTCATTGCTTACTTGGACTGTAGTTTTATGGTTTTCTATTGTGTAATGTTTGATATGTTCAAAATTCTGTTTAAATGAACATATATAGGGTATTCCAAATAGGAAAAGAGAGTACCCATGGGTAGGTAGGTAGGTATGTGTGTTCCATAAGAAAAAGCTGGTGTATGTTCTCATGTGTAGGCTAAATTAGACATGGCATTTTGTGACACACGACATTGTTAGAAACAAAATGCAAATAAACCGAATTGATGTCGATACCGATGGGATGAGTCGCGGATTAGGTCGCTCTCTTTAAGACGTTCGCGGCACTGCTCGGAATTTTGCACGGCAGACTATCAACCACGTCGCCCCCAGGATAAAACAGCCTACTCAAATACGTAACTGTGTTGCACCGCACAGGAATGCCAAGAATACTAGCCCATGAGACTCCTTATGAACTAGTGTGGGAGGTTAGTGTCTAACCGATGTGGGACAAAACACAAAACAAAAAACTTCTTTTCTTTGAAATTTTCACTATCAATAGACATGACATTAGCGTGTTGGGCTCGCATATTTTATAATCTTGATGTGTTTCTTGTTGGGTCTCCAAAAGATGCACACGATTAATTAGTAGTGTTGTGATACACACGACACACACACTTGGTAATATAAATGTAAAATAATCCTAATAACATGCCAAATGTGATAAATCTTGTCGTGCCAAACATGTTCGATAGTGTTGTGTCAAACATGGTTCTTTCGTGCAAAATGTATTGAGCCGTGTTTTTATCAATCATGTCTTGTTAACACGACCCATTTAATTATTATGTTAAACGTGTCGTGTTTGTGATGGATTCTGCAACACACAAATGACTTTCAGCCCGACACAACCACTCAAATTGCCAACTCTAGACTAGATGATTTGCACTAAGAATGAGTTTGTTGTAGATTAATTGTGAAAATGTCCAACATGTAAACAAGGTGCATGCTAGAGCAGACAATTTGGACTCAAATTTGCGGGCATCTGAAATATATTTCGATCAACTTTTGGTCATATAGGACCAAGTGGCTTCACACGGTTTACGGCCAAAAAGTGAGTCTCAACCTGACACGCAGTCAAAAACTCGAATTAACCCGCAACCCTCGTGGATTAAATTCAAATTGACTTTAACATCCTGAACGGGAACTAACCCTGTTCGAAATACGAAATTGACACCTCTATATAAGCTAACATAGCTAGTAGAGTGCTGTAGAATAACATCAAGGGATAATTACACGTTACTATTCTTTTAGACACATGTTTTATTCGTTACACATTACTACCCTGTGTAATTGTCATTTCGTCAGTTAACTTTAACGGAATTTGACCATCTCATCATGTGTCATGCACATGACTTTATAATTTTTCTAAATACTGATTTTGCCCTTCTTCTACAATGGGTCAAAAACATGTCGTCGGAAACTTCAAAGTTTTGCCAAAAGTTCAAAGATTTGAATACAAGCCCTAACTGTCGGATCTTCAATCTCTGTCTCGACTCCGACATGGCGACAACGACGCTTTATCGAAAGAAGAGGTAGGAAGTTGAGGTATCGACCGCCGCCGGTGAGACGTGGTCTTTCAACGCATACACTCAACTCTGTTCGCCGTCGAAAATTGCATGCCATATCTACCCTTCTCTTTGCCACGCATTCCAGCTCCGCCTAAATCTGCCATCGCCGGAGTGACTTGCTCTCACTCACAAATATTGGCCAGAGGACGATGAACAACGAGCTTCGGGTCTGGTCGTGGACCAAGCTCGCGGAGGACGATGAACAACCAGATCAGCTCTCCGCCTCCACTCACCTCCGTTCGCCGCCGCCAATCTTCTCTCGCGCTGCCGACATAAATTGCAGGCCAACTGGTCCGTTGGTTAGCTGGAGAAAACGAACAGCTCCTCGAGCTTCGTCATTTTTTTTCTTCATTTTTTAAATTAATAATAATAATATTATTATTTAAAATAAAAATAAAAAGAAAGGGTATTTAGTTGTTTTTGCAAGTTAACTGACGGGATTATCTAACAGATTGAAAAAAAGAAAGATGAGTAGTAACGTGTGGAAAAAAGATAGTTCATGGTGTCAAATATAGTGACATAATAGTAACTTGCAAAACGCATATATAAAAGAACAGTAACATGTAATTATCCCTAACATTAATTCTTCAAATGTGTTATAGACAAGTAGCTAGCATAACGTCAACGCATAATATCAATGAACATTCATCTGAGGACATGCACATAATATATAATTCCGACTTTTTCCATAGAAAAATAGGTGCAGTTTTTTTTGGATTTATAATGGTTGGTGGATATGATGTTGCAGAGCTAAAAAGTCTCCACAAACAATTTGTTTTTCAACTCTCCTTTTGTCTACTACTGAGATTGTCACAGCTCTTTTTTTTATATTTAATTTACAACAAAGATCATTGATTTAACTATGCACAAAATGACGAAATAAGCTTTATAAAACCATCAACTATAGTTTTCAAGCCTGACCATAATTAATTACTTTGTAATTGAATGATGGCTATTATTTTCCGCCGGCCATTGCATAGTAAACTCATTGCAATTCACTATTTTCTGTAGATTTTGAACTCTGACCTGACCCATAATTAATTATACTAACAATTGTAACATCTTTAATATATACTATATAATTACTCTTTGAAATCATGTTCATTTTAAATTTCAGAATGAATCTCTCTCTAAAAAAAAAAAAAAAAAAAGCATGTTGAGAAGACGTGAGTACTGGGATGGTGTTAATAATTTGGTGATTAAATATAAATAGTGGAAGAAGATAATTAATTAATTTTATGGCTCTTGAAAGAAAGGAATGGGTGTGGAGACAGTTTCTGTGGCATCTACAACACTGACCAAGCATGATTATTATTCTTGTTTTTGTTTTTGTTTTTAAGATGATGAGTGATGACAAGTTGAGAGAAGAATGCAACCAGTAATATGCATGTCAACTGTCTTAATTTGGCAAAATTATTGTCAGTTTTATATATTTTGTACAGTTTGGCACTCTAAGGCATTGCCACTTAATGACTTTATCATTAAATTAGTACTCTATAAAAACAACTCATAATTCTTTTTTGCATTTTTTATATACTACTTGAGGTTCTTCATTTTGATCCTATATTCAAATTGAGCCATGAAGAAAATATTGATGGAATGAGTTCTTATGCACAAGTGGTCATTCATTCTTGTAAATAAAAGTTATAATATTACATGGGTTTTTCATTCAATCATTTGCTCCAAATTTTTGAAACAAATTATTTAAAATGTCAAGTATTAGCAACTTCTAATCACACTTGCAAAAATTGACTCAATAAAAAAAATATCAAATAACAGTTTTTCATTTATAAATAATATTAGGTTGTGCTTGGTAACATGAATTTGATTTGAAATTCGTTATTTGAAATACTAAATTTCAAAAACAAATATAATATTTAAAAAATCATAAAAATCTAAACATGTTTAAATGCTCTTGGATTTGTCTTAAATTCAAAATTTTGGAGCTCCTAAAAACTTCATTTGACTCAAATCCAACCTTATTTTATTTTCTTACATATGCCTCATTATCATTTATGCATTACCATATACTTGTCTGTGAGAGTATATTTACTACTTGTAGATTGTTTTTTTTTTTCATTATACATATATAGTTTTAAATTTTCAATTATTATTCTGAAATGACACTTTTTTCAAAGGGTAAAATGTATATTAGTTGACTGAAATAAAGTTATATCAGTTGCAACTTAACAAAGCCAATGAGGTGATGACACCTCATTTAAAATCACTTATACCCACCCAAGTGAATTT
>JAYMTK010005655.1:0-10051 GCA_036897405.1 Pelargonium myrrhifolium
ATCCTCCATCGCCGACTTCCACACCGAATAGTTAGAATCGGTAAGTCGGACCATAGTACTGGTAGATGTGGACTCCTCCATTTTACTATACTCGTGAATAGTAAACGTAACACGTGAACAGTACCGAGTTGGTGAATAGTACGATCGTGAATAGTGTCTAGTCGGTGAATAGTGTTACCAAGTCGGCGAACAGTACTTTATCAAAGTGGCCAATGAAAATTTCGAAAAATTATTTTCTGATGTGAAAGATCAGTCAAAACTGCAATCACATAGCATACTTTAGAATTTCCTGAAACTTTTAATACCCGTGTAAAGTACCGCCAAACGCAACTTTGACTCTGATACCACTTGTTAGGATCGAAATGACCCGATGGACAAATATTTGAGATAGAAAATAAATGAAAGCGAAATTGGATACCAGATTTTACGTGGAAACCCCCCAAAATAATAGGGGTAAAAAACCACGGGCAAGATAGAAGAATTTCACTATATATTGGAAATACAACAATCTCTCTTATTTTACAAGAAGATAACAATTGAACCTCTCTCAAGAAATTAGGAGATACACTCTCAAATATATACTAGAAAAGGAGAAGGAGCACTTGAATTTTTGGGATGAATTTTCCATAAAGCCAAACTCCTTTTTTATACCAAAATGTTGCCGGCACATCTCCTCCACTTCACCTCCAAACTATCCTTGTCACCATCCATGTGTCAAGAGAAGACACGCATGTCTTGCCGCTACTTAACACCTAGCTTTCCTTCAATGTGTTCACTCAAAATGGTGATACATATACTATGATTTGGAAGGAAATGGATGAGCCACATGTCAACATATTGGTACAGGTTTTGTCTACACAAGCAGTCATCTCAAAGCTTCTGTGGATATTGTTTCTGTTGTTATCAACACACATGCACACATAAGTTAACAATAAAATTTGATATTTGAGCTTTTTTAGAGCATGGAGCTGTTCCTATATCAATATTTTATATTGTTTTATTGCTGAATTTTTCTAGTACTTCTACTGCGTTGGTTCTGTTTGTTCATTGTTATTCTGGGTGGAATATGGTTTGCAGTTGGGAAAGAAGAAAAACCACTGCCATACTTATTGTTTCTGCAAGGCGGACCTGGTTTTGAGTGCCCACGACCAACAGAAGCCAGTGGTTGGATACAAAAAGCTTGCGAAGAATTCCGTGTTGTATTGATGGATCAGGCATTACTTTCTGGAAACTCTAACACAAGTTTTCATTGAAATTCAAAACCTATATAGTTTTCTTTTGTCTTACGGATTCTTCATATTGTGCAGCGAGGAACGGGCTTATCAACGCCTTTGACAACATCATCGTTGTCACAGATAAAGTCTGCCCAAGATCAGGCTGAGTACTTGAAGCACTTTCGAGCTGATAACATTGTGAATGATGCTGAGTTCATTCGAGTACGTCTCGTTCCTGATGCTGGGCCTTGGACAGTTTTGGGTCAGGTATTTAAATTATTATTTTCTTATAATGTTTGTGCGAAAATTCATGGAATATTCAAGTATAGAGGTATATATATGTCTCCATGCATTTACTGGCTAGTTTTTTATTATTAGAGGTTCCTAGGATATAAGAGTTATGTGCTATGTTTTCCATACGCTCTTCTTCCTTTCCTTCTAATCCCATTTTTGTTCTTCCTTCTCATAAGAATGCCTCTGCATCAAGTCAATTTTTACTCTGTAGGGCATTGGAGCCTCAGTAGCTAGCAAGTCATTTAGTGATGCTTGTTCTTTCTTCTTTTGCAGAGCTATGGTGGTTTTTGTGCAGTTACTTATTTGAGTTTTGCACCTCAAGGGCTGAAACAAGTCCTTCTAACTGGAGGAACACCTCCAATAGGAAATGGATGCACAGCAGATGCTGTATACCGGGCATGTTTTGAAAGGGTTGCTAATCAGAATGAGAAGTACTATAAGCGGTTTCCCCAGGATGTCGAAATTATTCAAGAAGTTGTTAATCATTTGGCAGAGTCTGAAGGAGGCGGGGTTAGAATCTATACGCATGTGATTTGTTATTTTGGCTAATGTTTTTAAGCTGAAGTACTATATATGTACATACAGGTGCTTCTTCCATCTGGAGGCATCTTAACCCCAAAGGGCCTGCAGACTCTTGGCCTTTCTGGTTTAGGATCTGGCGCTGGTTTTGAGCGCTTGCACTATTTGTAAGAATCATAATTATCCCTCCTTTGGAAGATTTCATTCATTTTTGTTTTAGAACATAGGAGACGTTCATTTTTTTTTTCCCTCTCACCTAATTTTAAATAAACCACAGGTTTGAGAGGGTCTGGGATCCTATAATAGCTCCATCAGCACCAAAGCAAATCAGTTACTACTTCTTGAATGCTGTAGGAAAATTATCGTTTTCTTATTAATTATGGATGTAAAATTTCAAATGTCATACTCAGAAGCTCTCTTAAGTTATTTCATCTATGCCCTCAGGTTGATAATTGGTTGGGTTTCAATACAAACCCACTATATGCTATTCTACACGAGTCCATATATTGTCAGGTATACTTCCTTGTTATCCTTTATGTGTAGATCTTTACTTGCTTGTTTATACACTATTAATGAAACATTCTTATGATCTTATGTGATAGTTTTTTTTATTTGTTTATTGTGTTTTTGTTTTTTTTTATAAGGGTGCTTCATCGCGGTGGTCTGCTCAACGAATACGGGCTGAAGATGAGAGCAAGTTTGATGCAATAAGAGCTGCGAAAGAAGGCCGCCCCGTACTTTTCACAGGAGAGGTGAGCATTTGTCATGTTGAAAGCAATTGCAAATATTATGAATCCCTGAAGTGTCAATGATAGTTGCAAAGAAAATATTGGCTCATCTTTATAGCTGAAATATTAAGAGGTTTTGGTTCTTTTATGTTTATCTAGGATGTACAGTATGGAATATTTCTGATGTCAAACATATTAATACTCGATATTTGTTTTCTTCTGATCAGTGCGTGTCATGTGCTTTCTTGATGATATTTAAGTTGATTCCTTTTAAACAAGGATGCACAGGGTTTGGTACACAGGATGTACATGAAAGTTCCATTTCTTTTTGCTTAAATCTTAGGTTTCATTTTTGCATGATGTTCTTGAACAGCTTCCCCTTGTTATCTATTGCTAATTTAAGTTTATTCTCTGAAAATTCTAAAGTTCAATATGATTCATATTCTGCCACTATTTGTTTGCAGTGATTACCATTTAAGAATAAATTATAATACATGCTATCCTGGGTCGTTGCTTTCACAGATGATATTCCCATGGATGTTTGATGAAATTCATGCTTTAAGACAATTCAAAGATGCAGCTCATTTGCTGGCTGAGAAGAAGGATTGGCCTTCACTCTATGATGTTGCTGCTCTGAACAAAAATAAGGTGTGCTCCTTTATGTTTGACTTTGTCATCTTGAATCATGATTTTTTCTTTAGCACTTGCTAATAGGGTTATGAACTTGTTTACAATCCACAGTGTTTAATTATGGAGGGGAACACTTATTGCTTGAGGATATAATTGTCTTCAGTTAGCATGGGTTTGCTTGCTTGAATTAGCTTGAGCCACTCAAGTTGTATACTAATTTATTTCTTGCGATGCTGACAGGTCCCTGTTGTAGCTGCCGTTTACTATGAAGATATGTATGTTAACATCAAGGTGGCCATGGAGACTGTGTCTCAAATAGCAGGGATTAGACCATGGATAACTAATGAATATATGCATTCTGGTCTACGTGATGGAGGGGGTCAGGTGTTCAGTCATTTGATGGAAATGTTAAATGGAAAAAGGCTTCTTGTATGATCTCCATGGCAGTTGATGAACTTTTGCTTTGCGATTAATGTATGTGGGCTGTGGCTGTCTCTCATCTCTTAGTCAAAAGACGGCTAGTGTATTATGTTGAAACTCTCTAGTCTCTACAATAAAATAATTATCAGTTCATTTCTTTTGGACTCTGTTTTAGTATTTGTCTCTGTATGGCAACATGTTTGTGATGGAATCTGGATCCAAGGGACAAGGATATTTTTAAAGCTTCTTGCCATTCAACAGAGAAAAAAAAAAAGAGCTTCTCAAAGCTGAGCATATGTGATAAAACAGCTTATAATTCACAGGAGACGGCATTAAGTTGGTGATCATTACAGTTTCATTTGTTTTCAATCATTATGGTCAGCACATACCATTAGGACTTCATACAATGGGGTCAGATATGAGAGCTAGTGTTGAATGCTAAGTTCTCATCATAGCCATTTGATTTTTTTCTGCTGTGTTATGTGATCTGTCTCTCACATGTGCATGATTTCAGATTGCAGTTTGATAGTGCTCAGTTATTCTTGTGTAAATCTCCTACAACTAGGAGAGAAGTTGACTATGAACCAGCTCAATAGGTCACTGAAGCTGACAAAACTGAAGATAGAAGGTATGAAGTGTTGATTTCAGATTGCAGTTTGATAGTGCTCAGCTATTCTTGTGTAACTCTTCTGCAACTAGGAGAAAAGTTGACTATGACCAGCTCAATAGGTCACCGAAGCTGACAAAACTGAAGATAGAAGGTATGAAGTTTTTTTTTTCTCCCCTTGTATCTCTTAGAAAGAAAAAAGAACAAAAAGGGAAAAAAGCTTCCCGAGGAAATCTTCTATCCCTTGGAAGTTGGTGGATGTATCTTTGACCCTAGGCTGCTAAATCTGAGTAGATGCTGAAGTGATCGTTATCAAGTTTTTTTTCTTCTTGAAATATAGTTTGCTATTCCTTCTTGCCTGATTATTTATATAATTGTCCTCTTTAGTTTTTTGTTGGTGGTCTATTGTGGAGATGAGTGAATAATACACTTGTTGGTACAATTTTAATTTATTTTACAGAAAAGAGTTTTGGCGATTTCTATGGACAAGTTGCAAGTCATTTTATAAGAATATGCATCTCTAGAAGTTAAATTATCTCAATAAAGTTTAGGCAAAAGAAATCCATATCCAATATAAATTGTTTAGGAAACACTATCTACGTAACTCGTACATTCTTTTCATTACTGGATGGTTGAATCATACTTTGGCGTAGATTTCTTCTTCTGTATACTTGTTTTTGGTGGGCATGATTTGGCCCCAACATAGAACTATGAAAGAATCTCCCATCATGTTGGCCTTGTTAAACCTGGAAAGAATCTGTTTGCTTAATTTGCCTACGCTTTGATATATTAGATATAGTTGATGTTCTTCTGATCAGTTTCCTGATGAAATTTCTTCTTTTTTCTAGGTTAGTGTTACTTCTTGGAGACTCAAGTGATGGCAAACAACAAGTCTGCTGAAATATTTTCTGAACTCCTCCTATTCAACAAGCTCTGTTTCATTCATCCCAAGCTTCAAGTTGAAGTAGGTGATCTGTTTTGAGAATCATTTAAATCTCTCACAACCTGTATCTGTTTCTTCTGCGACTCAGTCAACAAATGAGACGCAATGATATATTTAAATGGAGATGGCTAGCTAGGCTTCAGCAGACATGGATCAAAAGACTATATATTTAAGTTGTACTTCAAGTCATCTGCTACTACGGATTCAAAATAGTAGTTAACATCAATTCATGATAAGATATTTGGTTCCATTTCAATGTGCATTGATGTTGTTTATATAGTAAATGTAAATATACATACATGGACTATAGAGTAGGAAGATGACCTACTAGGACAAATATGTGTACGTACGTACATATATAGGTTTCTATTTTTTTGTGCACATACGTACACATCATGAGTTGGTAATCAGTAATCCTATCAGAGAAATTAAACTCAGTTATACATGTGATGGTCTCTTCTTAGCTATATATACAGTTAGTGTAAAAACGTGCATAATAAGTCGATGATGTATATATTGTTGGTCACGTCTCCTTTCCTTTTAACTTAAGGGCAGTTCAACAGAAGTAGGTAATGTAGTTGGCTTATCCTAGAGCGTGCAAGACATAGCAAAAACAATATGAGAATATAGAATATTAATTTATAAGCTATATATACCATACATAGATACAAGTCTTGAACTTACTTTTATAAATGAATATTTTTGGCGAGTGTGTTTGAAAGTAGAAACCACTATATATGACCTCTTTGTGTAGAGTCTGCCCAACCTCCTCTCACCTTCCACCACCAACTAATTTATAAGCTTGTGTATATAAACTTGGTATCCTCAAACATTCTCGGTTCTCTTCTCTATCTATTGATTAGGTTCCAATCTCCATGGAAGGATCATATCATCATGAAGCCCCACCACCTAATGACAAGATTAACATTCCGGTTCCTAATTACCTCTTTAGTACACCCTCCTCTTCCTCGTCGTCTTCGTTGATGAACTCGGGAACTCCGTTGTTGGAGCTGCCTAACTATCAATATGATCATCATAATCATCAAGCGCAAGTGCTTCCGGATATTGATTGGATGAGCCTTTTGTCGGGGCAAGCTGATATGGGTTCTTTAATGGGATCAGGTGATCATGCAGGACTATTGGGGGGGGAGAACAAGGACAAGGACGTGGCGGATAATAATAGTAATAGTACGATGAGGAAAGGCGGCGGTAGGTTGAAGAAGGCGAATCCTCGGCCTAGGTTTGCTTTCCAGACAAGAAGTGCAGATGATATTCTTGATGATGGGTTTCGTTGGAGGAAGTATGGTCAGAAAGCTGTTAAAAACAGCGTCTATCCAAGGTGTGTAGTGTTTTTTTTTTTTTTAAACCACCAGTTTAATTCGGTTCAAGCTTAATCATAATTAAATCTCCACATCGTTTTTTGAATTTTTCATTTGGAACACATGACATCATGAAACCAAGTTTGGTCTATACATTTTAGAAAACCCTAGTTCTAGTTCTAGTTATAGTTATAGGTCTAGACCTAACTAATGACATAATATTGGTGATCAGCTTCATCTTCCCATGACCTAAACAAACCTCTTTTTTGTTTTTTTCTAGGTTTTGAGTGAAAATTAGCACGTACATTAATAGCAATATCTCTTTAGTTTTCACGTAAGCAATGGGCATAGCCTTCTTCTATTTACTACTGGTGAATATCTTTTTAAAAAAATAAGCTCCCCAGACCATTATCAGCTTATCCCAAGTTAAATCTCTCAAAATATATAATGGTTATTTTATTTTATTTTATTTACTTTTTTTTGTGTGTAGAGATTAAAGAATAATAATTACTTAGGATTGATATTTTTCTTTGTTCGGTTGTATTTTTATTATAACAAAGTCAGAATATTCTAACTAATTTATTTTGGTATATGAGTAATATGAGCATCAGTTGATTGATATTAGTTGAACTAATGAGGTGATGACACCTCATTTAAAATCATGGATCCCGACGGGTCGCTCCGCTCCCACAAATTCACTTGAGTGGGTATAAGTGAAATTTATTGAGGTGTCATCACCTTATTGGTTTGATTAAGTTGCAACTGATATAAAATTATATCAGTCAACTGATACGTATTTTGCACTTGGTATATTGAGCTGATTTCTTAATCAATTTGAAACAGAAAGAGTATAATGTTACTTATTTCAAATCAGCCTCTATAAGATTTGATGATGGATTGATCGTAAGATCTTGTTTCAAACAAAGTCTAGCATCTTATTTAAGAGATATCTAAAGACTAAAGGGATCACTTTAGTAAAACCACAATCTTATTCTCAAAGTTGAGCCCTAGTTTTTTAAATGAAAATAGTAATCAATTATAGCAATAACAATTTACGTAATATAATGGTTCTTGCATAAACGGTGTACTCGGTATAAAAATAAAAATATTATTTTTGCATTTCTCAATACGTTATAACTTAACTACAAGAGTGTTACAGTTGATTATTCTATCTACGTAAGTGAAAAGAAGTCTCAGGATTGATTCTCACTCAACACATTCTTTGTAGTTTCAAACCATATATACATGCATTTATATTATGAATGCGCACACATATATATATGTATGGATAATAAAAGAAATTAATGGTATTGAATTGTAGGAGTTACTATCGGTGCACACATCACACATGCAATGTGAAGAAACAAGTGCAAAGGCTATCAAAGGATACGAGCATCGTTGTGACGACCTACGAAGGAATTCACAACCATCCTTGTGAGAAGCTCATGGAAACCCTAACTCCTCTCCTCAAGCAAATGCAGTTCCTCGCTCGTTTCTAAATCAACCATCATTGTTCTTGTATTTTCCATCTATTTCGATCTTCTACTACAATATATAGTTCGTACATGCATGCATGTTCATCACTTTTTTATTTGTGTTAAATCTTTAATGAACCTGTCCATATAATATATATATGATCATGTAATAATTAAGCTAGCTACTTCAATTATTTGCGTTACCCTGTAATTTTTTCTTTCTTTCTTCTTTGATATCATTTTATGTGCCACAACACGGTTCTCACTAGGGTTTCCCCATACATGTGCTTCATCTGGTACTGCAGTATGGCGGTTGTATCATTGTAGGAAACAATGCAAAAATGAAAATTTATTTCCTTTAAGATTTTTTTTTAAGTAAATTATGAGTGATGCGTCTGTTTTGACTCAGTTAATTTGGGCACACTAGAATGTTTGTCATCTTCTTTACGTGTTAGAATTTTTTTTCTAAGTGTTGTTTTAAGTCCAAATGTCCATTTATTGTTCCATTTTTGGGCCTCGAACATGTGACCTTCGCGATGCAACCGTTGACGAAAATCTTGAATGTGTTTTAAGGACACCGTCTTGAGTGTGAAAATAATATCTCGTTTGAAAATCATAAAGATAGAGAGAGTTCTAGAGAGACAAAATAGCGAGAGACCAAAAGTAATAAATGTTATTAATGAAGATCTATCTCTTATCAAGAGAGGGTATGTATAGTATCAATGCATGGTTGGTTTTTGACAAGGCGGGATCCGTTTGTGTTATGGGCTCTAACTTTCCGTGAGTGCCGTTTACGGGCGTCGGGTGAGTCCAAGTGCTTTTGTATGCCCTTCAAGTGTCGTGGGGAGGATCAAATCATCTACCACATCGGGTAGTGTCCTAGTAATCGAGAGGAATAAAATTTCTTTGTGAAGTCGGTCCATGCCTTTGTAGGCACGTCGATCAGCCTTCCCACACAAAGTTGAACGTACATGCCTTTGTGGGCAAAGCGATCATTCCCGATAGTGAAGTCTCGGTGAGGCATGGAGCCTTGTTGTGACTTAAGGAGACAATTCGAGCCTTCATATATGTTGACTAAGTGTGGTGGTCTTCCTTGAACCCCTAGAAGTTCATTGAGTGTGATAGAATCGACCAAACGACGAAAAAGGTTGAATCATCGTGCTTCATCGCAACAAGGAGATCCAATGGTTTGTGCTCGTCACAATGAAGGTTTTCCCTAAGGTGTAGTGACCATTCCAATGGGCAACTCCTCATTGTAACGAGCGATGTGTTGGGATCGAAACGATTTCAAAAGCTTGTTTGAACCTAATAGGAAGTAAACAAATAAAACACAATCAACCAACCACTATATGCACAAGTAGTCACTAATCTCAACACACATAAAAGCAAACAACCCAAAGAACACAAGCAATTTTTACTTGGAAACCCAAAGCGGGAAAAAACTATGGGACACCACCCCAAAATTTCCACTATCAACAATAATGGGAATACACAATGTTCTCTCTAGATATAACTAGAGGCATAAAATCATCATATTCTTGGAATAATTATTAAACAATATGGAATCAAGAACAAACTTGCATACCTCCGATTGAATGTTCCTCCAGTGAAAAGGTAGATATTGACGAGTTGGAGAAGCTATCAAAAAATTAGAGCAATCCAACGATCCGTGGATGATTGACGCAACATGACTGGCCTGTGTAGGAAATTTCCAATAACACAAACAAGAGTAATAACAACCGTAAGTTCCCTTTGGTTTCATGGGCTTGGGCTTCTAAATTAACCAAAATAAAAACAAAGGGCCCAACCCAACATGACGCTACCTAAAATATTATAAATCTAAATGATGAGTGAGGACATGACATGTGACGCCCGAGCCAAGTGGAAGCCTATTGTTAGTAA
>JAYMTK010005656.1:0-10050 GCA_036897405.1 Pelargonium myrrhifolium
TTAACATAATGACTCCCTATTTATAGGAACCATAAGACTAGAAACTACAATTACTTTCTAACTTAGTAAACCTAAGTAAACTAGGATTAGTACACTTTTGACTACACATTAATTTACTAATCCTAATTAGATTAGGATTACTAATTCTAACAGTTGTACTGTAGCAACGATCGAGAGGGGGTGTGTTGGTTTTGTAGAGGCGGTGGTGTTGGGTTGTCGTGGACGTTCAACGGGTCTTGGTTGGCGTTTGTCATGAGGGGTAGGGTGCGAGTGAAAGGAGGCCGTGGAGGGAAGTGGTTGGCGGTTAAGTCGTGGGCGTGGGAATGGTTCCATGCTTGGATCCATAAAGGAGATAGGGACAGGCGACGTGAGCAGCGGATGCTAGACCTGGAGGCGGTCCATGTTGACATGGAGTAGGTCTCGATTTTGAGTCTCTCGCGAAAACTTGTGGGAGGGATTAGGTCATATTAGTTTGTTTAGGAGGGAGGTCTTCGGTCCAGGGCCCTTATCGGTAGACTAATCTGTTCGGTTTTGTGTACGTATCTTGGGGGTCATAAGTTGGCATTTTAGCTGTTTTGCTTTGACCAGGACTCAGGGAAAGTTTGTGCTCTCTGAACTGATTAACCAACAGTGTACTTGGAATTCATTAAAATATTGTTGTTCAAAAAATAAAAAGAATACTACTAATCAACTCAAATACAACACGTACTAGGATGATAGAAAAAAATATTTTTTATGACTTGTGATGCCAATATAAATGGATCGTATGTATTGAACTTTTTGTTCACATTTATTTCAAATATCTTGTAATCGGGTTGTATGTTTGTACCTACACTGATAGTTGGACCATACCAGACAATTTGAACACCTCAACTTTTTGAGATGGTGTACCAGGAAACTCGATTTCAAGAATCTCAATTATTTTTCAATAGCACCCAAAATTCTTTCCCACAATGAAACATGTTGTTTTTTTATATGATTGGCAAGCATCATGACTCGATGTGGAAAACCTACACCCTGTTAATGAAGTAGATAGGGCAAGACGTGACTTTCTGGTCCGGTCCATAATTCATAGTTTGTGGATACTCGTTGTCAATATTTTATTTTAATAGGCAAGCGGTACTTTTACTAAAATTTAGAGAGGGTAAAAGAAAGTACAAAACGAATGCGAGACAAAGAGTTTCCAACAATAGGAAGAACAATAGGTATAGACCACCATGAAAATACCGAGCCCTGTACAATCAAGCTCCAAGTACAAGATAAAAGCAAATGAGAGCAATCTTCCAACTTTGAATTACAAAACTTGCGGATACTAGCATCAATGTAGAGTGCCAAACCTCTATCCACCAGAAAAAAAAAGTGGGAATTTCCTCATGATAAACAAGCCATGTAAATCAATGAACTTTCGTCGGAACCGAAGTTTGTCATATGAACCTTGCACATGGTATCAAAGACTGAGACATATCAACATACAATTTGTCAAAGGTTGCTCCAACCAAGAACTGACTTTTGGGACCCCATTTCCACGAGATTCGATCGGGACATACCGGCCGAAAAGACACACTTTCCAGATCCAAGAGAAGATGACGAAGCAAATCTTCTTCCCACACCCGAAGTCGACGATGAAACTCCAGCTTCCATCTCAAATTCCCACTATAAGAATGATGAAACTTGACAGATTGATATTTGCAAATGCTCAACATGAACAACTTAGTGGGAGGAGGTCTCATGATTGATCCCCACTCAACACTTCCTTTGTGGTGGTGGTGTAAGAGACCACTTTGGTGCAGGTGCCAAAAGCCCAAGGTTAGAAGGTAGAGATGAATTCTCTCCCTTGAACACTAAAACCCTCTGGACCCATGTAAATTCAACAGGAACACGAGGGACCCTAGGTCATTACAAGATAGGATTTCGGCACCTGTCTGTATCGAAAAAAAAAAAACGAAGGCGTGTCTGCAAGCCAGCAAAGAAAGTAAATTGAACGTTTGAAAGAGATCATATTACACGGCGATCAAACTGTGAGAATTGAGCAATTTTCGACTCCTGAACAAAAACAATACTAGGTATCATCTTCTTGATGAAAGAATTAATATATTGCTCTTAATGGTATGAAGAACAACCCCAGACGTTCCGTGAGAGGAGCCCCATTCCTCACCGGGGAAATGGACCAATTGCAAGAGCATACCTAGTGTGGGGAGTTGTCAGCTTCGAGAAGGTACAATTGTTCAAGTGCTTCCACTAGCTATAACATCCTTAAGCCTGCCAACACCCTTCCTTCCGAAAAATCACGACCTGATCACAGCATTCAGCAGCAAAACCCACGTCGTCGGCACCTCAACCCGATCTGCACTGTCACTGGCCGATCTCACCCTCACTTCCTATTCCGTTATCTCCTCGTCTCACTTCGATACCTCGCCCACTTGCTCCAGGCACGAGACTGGCGACGCTTCCTCTACTGGTGAGTATGAAATGGAATCCTAACCCCTTTAACTCCTTTCCCCCCTTTTACAGAGCGTGTTTTGTCATGGATTGTAAATTTTTTACCTTTTGAACAAATCCATACATTTTATAAAAGCTGGATAAAAAAAAAGATTTATAATGCGTATTAGGGTGCCACATTATCAAACTTTTAATTTTGACCAAAACCTTTTCATAATTACAAAATAACACATTTTCAAATTTTAAGTTGTTAAGATATGGAAAGTTATGAAACCACATCAAATGTTTATTCAAAACCATATATTTATGTGTTATACTGCTTTGACTGCACTTGAGCGGTATTAGTGAAACGTGTAAAAAAAATCATATTTCGTACAACGCACAAGACAAAACTAGTAGAGTATAATAACTAAACATTATGAGAGTTTTTGAATCTTGAGAAATAAGATTTTATTTATCATTAAATATATTATTTCTATTTAGTGGGTGAATTCCAACATATATTGTTTCCTTTTAAAGATGATTAATGTTTCTATATAAGTTAATTCATCCAAAATTCAGGCCAAATTTTCTTGTAAATATTTCAATTAAAGCAAATACATTAGAGAATTAAACAAAGATTTGTTTGTCCTTTCTTTTTTTGGTGCTTGTATCACATTTGCAAGATAATGATTTACAATATACATCACCAATACATGAACGGTTTGACAACAAAAAAGAAACTAATCCAAACAAATTCTCAAAGAAAATGTTGTGTTTTCCAACGAACTCTGTTCATGTCATGTAATTATAAATAGCACCAAACTTCATTTCTCATTCACCAAAACATTTACTCAAAATCAAAAGCAAAAAACAATCACATTAGTTTAAAGAGAAAAATGGGAGAAGTGATGGTGGTAATAGTAGGTGCAGGCCCAGCAGGCTTAGCAACCGCTGCGTGCCTTAATCGTCTTTCAGTACCGAACATTGTTCTCGAGAGAGAAGATTGTTGTGCCTCACTTTGGAAAAAAAGATCTTATGATCGTTTGAAACTTCATTTGGCAAAAGAATTTTGTCAACTTCCCTACATGCCTTTTCCTCATAGTGCTCCAAAGTTTGTCCCAAGAACTGGCTTTATTAATTACTTGGACGACTATGTGTCACATTTTGGAATAAACCCGCGTTACCATCGAACTGTTCAGTTTGCATCTTACGATGCAAACATGGGAAAATGGCGTATTGAGGTTGAGAACAAGTCGAAAAATATATGTGAGGTTTACATTGCAAAGTTTCTTGTGGTGGCTACCGGTGAGAATAGTAAAGGTTGTATTCCCAATGTCCAAGGACTATATAGGTTTGAAGGAAAGTTTATGCACTCCAGTGAGTACGAGAATGGAAGGGAATTTGAGGGAAAAAATGTTTTGGTAGTTGGTTGTGGAAATTCTGGTATGGAAATTGCTTATGATTTGTCTAACTATGGGGCAAAAACATCTATTGTTGTTCGTAGTCCGGTACGTATTATTCATTTCATTTTTTATGGAATAGTTAATGGATCAAAATGAGTAAAGATAACATATCTATTTCCGGTTTGATCATCATTATTGATAACTCACCACTTTTTATGTACTATATTAATCAAAATAAATTTCAAAACCACAATATAAATGTATGTTAGATAAACATTTTTATTTTTTCGGTTAATCATCATATAATTAGTTGTTACTTCCAGTGTGTTTGAGAGTAAAACAAATGATTTGTTTTAGTTCTTTTGTAGTGTTCTTTTCATCCTATTAATATATTAAAATGAATTATAAGTTTGATTTAAACTATAATGGTTCAGGTACACGTACTTACAAAGGAAATTGTGTGTTTTGGAATGAAAATGTTGAAACTATTTCCTCGTGATATGGTAGACATTGTGGTTGTGGCATTAAGCAAATTGAGGTATGGAGACATGTCTAAATATGGTATTCACAGACCAAAGATGGGGCCGTTTAAACACAAAGCAATAACCGGACGAACTCCAACTATTGATGTTGGCGCTATGGACAAAATTTCCGAGGGACAAATTCATGTTTTACCATCCATAGCAAATATTCAAGGAACAACCATTGAGTTCGAAGATGCGAAGATTAAACAATTTGATGTCATCATCTTCGCCACTGGTTACGAAAGTACCGTACAAAATTGGCTTAAGGTGTGTATAATAATTATATTCAATCTGCATCAAAATGTGATTTAGTTAATATTTTAAAAATATTAAGATTATGTTATCGCCATTTTAATTTTTTTTGATATGTTTTTTTATTAATGATGCAGGAAAAAGAACTCTTTAATGGAAAAGGCTTTCCTAAACAAAATTTTCCAAATCATTGGAAAGGAAAAAATGGTATTTATTCGGCTGGATTTTCAAGAAGAGGTTTATTAGGAATTTCTCAAGATGCAGAAAACATAGCCAACGACATTGCTCAAACTCTTTACCAATTCGACCAACGTAATTCATATTGCAGGCATTCTTAAATGTGTATATTTCTATATATAACAATATTGTTTACATTTTAATTTTTGAGTTTCACTTGAAACCTCAAGTAAAATTGATTTGCCCATAATCTGGTTCAATTCATACTATCCAAATATAGATTCAAATTGTACAATTTACATAATGATTTACACAAGTAATTGTTTTATTCAAATAGAATTATTGCTCTTTTATCGAATTGAAATTTTCAGTAAATCCTTATGCATGGATGTTAATCTTCTATGTATCGTTCCAATTTTACCGGATGTCCCCGAAGGCATGAAAAACTTTTCAGTAAATAAATGGACAAAAAATTAGCAAACTAGTTGATCAAAATCTGACCAAATGCACCCTAAAGCTTCATTAAAACAATACAAGAAATTGTAAGATTAAGAAAATAAACATGAATCTGATAAATATATTTTTCTCAACAAGTTAAGGCCGAATTTATATTACAAATTTTATTACTTTGTGAACATATATAATAGAATATACCAAATATTTTTCATTGACAACTACTCTGTGGTTTATACAGTGATTCGAAAATATCAACCATTGATGTAAATCCTAAAATAACATGACAATCAGTAAACGAAAATCAACAGAACGGGGGTTTATATGAACATTCAGAAGAAGAAAAAAAAAGGAATGTTTCAATTCAACATGCAATTGCATATTTAAATAAGGGTATAATGTATATCAGCTGACTGATATAAAGTTATATCCGTTAAACTAATAAGGTGATGACACCTCATTTAAAATCATGGATCCGGACGGATCGCTCCGCTAGTCCGCTCCCACAAATTCACTTGGGTGGGTATAAGTGATTTTAAATGAGGTGTCATCATCTCATTGACTTAAGTTGTAACTGATATAACTTTATATCAATTTACTCTTCAAATAATTTGAAGCAACATCTGAAAGTAAATTTGTATATTATAATACAATGTCTACCAATAAATTCTTTCTTTAACCTTAGAAATGATCATGCATTCATGCAATTTTAAACATCATCTATATCAATCTTGAGAATATACTAGTCATCTTCAAAAATCTCTTTTATGTGATATTCTTCTTTTGATTTCTTTGCACCTTCAAATATCTTATTTCAGGGCATTTGTTTGGAATATATTACTTTCTTCATTCCAAAATGGGTGTTTTCATTTTTATTTTAAGAATTATTAAGAATAAGTTAGTTAGTGTAGTATAATTACTTTTAAATCCTCATGAACATGTGTTCTAACAAACTCAATGAATACTAACTAACTTAACATAAGAATGTTATTGGTAATTCATGTTATAACTAACTTCTTAAAATAAAAAGAGGACACTCATTTTAGGAAAAATAAACTGCAATATAAGTAAGATTTAGGATAGAGTGAGTATCTTTTTCGGTAACTCATGGACAATCACAAAGTTCAAGAGATTCGAAGTTGGGAAAACAAACATAATTTATTTCTATGTCTCGTCGTTTAGACGAGGATTGCAATTTTTTTTCAAAGTATTGATGGCGTATAGTTATTCTAAATAGGTAATTACACATGACTACCATGCACTTTACACGTTTTGCACATGTATACCCTAAACTTTTTTTTAACTTTCGGCTACTCTGTACTATGCAATTTTTTGACGAAGGGACCTCTCCATCACAGAGTGTTCCATTTTTTAACGGAATATTTCATTTTTGGTCATTTGTCATGCACATGACCTAAAATCAACCAAAATCAACCAAAAATCAACAAACTGGCGCTGGAGTTTGTTGATTTTTGGTTGATTTTGGGTTTTGATTTTAGGTCATGTGCATGGCACATGATCAAAAATAGAATATTTTGTTAAAAATAGAATATTTTGTGACAAAGACCCATTTGTCAAAAAAATGACATAGTACGAGATAGTCAAAAGCTAAAAAAAAAATTAGGTTATACATGTGCAAAACGTGTAAAGTACATGATGGTCATGTGTAATTACCCCTATTTTAAATGCACACCGCTAGACTTTTTTATTTTTCAAACATGTTTATAACATGATTTTAGGCTCAAGAGATGTAATGGATAGTTATCCACAAGCATATTAAAGGTTGCATTCGTCTCATAGTAGCAACTAAAAATTGTATGGCGAAAACCAGTACGTGTTTACAAAATTCAACTCGAGCATGAGAATAAATATCTCTATCTTGATAAATTGGAGCATTACAAGTGATTTTAGTCAATGAGAACTTGAGAGGATATTGTACAGAGATAATCGTGGAGTGCATAGTGTATAATTTACCAAAAAGATATTTTCTCCGTTTGAGGAAATCTATACGTGTGTAAGTGTGTGTTAAACTTGGTGAGAATGCATTTGAAGATGCATTTTCACTAAGTTTAGGGATTTTCAAGCTTCACGTTAGTTGACATTTCAATTCTCATATGTTACATGTTATCACTCTATAAGCTAATAATAATTACTAATAATAATATCTATGACAATCACTATTATATATGGTCTATATTACAATAGATTAATACTATTTCTATAAACAATTTATGAATTCCATTAGCTAATAGAAGTTTCTGGCAAATGAAGGGATAAAATTTATTTATTTATTTATTTATTTTTTATTTTTTTTTTTTTGTGGATTTGAACACTCATCTCATTTTTCTATTCATCATTTCTTCTTTTCTTCTCATTCTTCAAGTTGTAAATTACATATATATGTCAAATGAGCAAGCAAGTTATCATACATTAGAGATGTTTCCAATTATTTATATACTATTATATTGTATATTTTTATATTGTTATTCGTGCATTTTTTAATTTTGTTTTTCTTGCATGGAAAAAGAAGAAGAAGAGAATATATCAACATCACATCGCAATAGCATCGAAATATTTCAATCACTCATTTTCAGAATATAATAAACTTCAATATTATTTTTGTTATTCATACTTTTTTTTTAGAGAAAATGGTGCAAAGCACCACTTCATTAACAAAGAAAGAACTTGGGTACAAGATCAAAACGAAATACAATAAAACCTAACTACCTCAGATTTCGATAAGGGCAACACTAGTATTGTCACAACATATATGTGTTGCTGGACGAGCAACGTCCCCTGATAAAAAACCTTGGCCCATACTAAGTATCCCTGTATGAGTTAGTGCGCCTGCAACTTTGGTTGGGGTTATGAAAATTTAGGGTTCAATTTTGGGAATAACAAACTCACGTGACAATGATTTGGTAGTTAACCTCATTAGTTGGCCATGTCACCGATATCCTTTTATTTTTGTAGATTAATTTCTTATCTCACATGCCACATCAACATAAACTAACGGTTAAATAAACGGTGTTAATGGTGATGATTTATTTGTCCAAAATTAATAGTTCATGTATTTATTTGTACAAAGTATACCAAACTGGGTCTATTTGTACATTTGATGAAACTTCATGTACTAAAAATATGTGCGTCTCTTACTTAATTTTAAAAATACCTAAAGTTAGAGATTTCTCAATAGGTAATGTTGCTCCAATACCCAACCAAAGGGTCACTATAGTACCAACCAAAAAGACGGTTGTGGCTACTAGCATATGAAAGAGATTTTGAAATTTCTTAACATTTTACAAAAATGCTACTATTAATAATCTCACGGGTACTGAAAACATTAAAAAATAATAAGTGATATTTTTAACTTTGTTAGAGGCCTCTATTTATAAGCCTCCAAGTCACTTGGCGGCGAGGCGAAACTTGATTTCTCGAGATATGTGGCAGGCCCGCAGGTGTGATTGAATTTCTTCTCTTGAGCCTTAGGCGTGATCTTTTTTTTTGGGATCAACTTATTTAATTTCTATGAACCCTCCAAATTCAATAGATAAAGCGGAGTTTCGATTCCTTAGGCTTGAGGTGAAAAGATGACGTTTACGTGTTCCAACCCCCTTCCCATTTTGTATGAAATCGAGGAAGAGACGAGAGCAGATTTGTGCTCGGGCTTGTGTAAGAAAAAAATTCGGAAGAGAGCTTTCATAGATGAATCTTCGCGGAATACTTGCACACGCACGCGTAGTCTTTGTGCATAAGTAGGCAAGTGGCTGAACGGATGATGTGTTTTGCCAAGGATGGCTCGCGGAAACTCCTACAGACAAGAAAGCCTTTTTAAGTTTGTTGCGGACATCTCGTACAAAGGTTGGTGTCTTGCGCGGCTTGCAGACACTTGGAAGATCCTTGTGCGACTTGCGGATGTGAAGCCATGCACGGACGGGGACTTAGCCAAGTGGAGGGGAATGTGGGAGGAAATGCGGATTTCTAGATGTGGGAGGAGATGCGAATTTCCGGAGGTGAGGAGGATGCGGGCCTTAGTTTGGCCTTGCGTGGAGAGGATGCGCGAGGCCCATACATGGGCAGATGCGCAGCTTGGCGCGTGGCCACATGTGTGGATCCATGTGCACAGATGAGTGGAGGTGATGTCGAATATGCGATGAGTTTCGTTATTTAGATAAAAATTCAGTTCCAAAGTCTTGATGGTATAGTTATTTTTCCCACAACAAGGGTGGTTTGTTTTCCTAATTTTGTACCACACATTTCAAACTTTTTCGAGAAAAGGACATTTCTCTATCAACATACATTTGCCAGGAAAAGATTGCATTGGTCAACATTTCACAATCATCGAACCCTAATCCCTAACATTGCCAAGAAAATATTGTTTCCATGAAATTCACATCACACGACAAAGTGCTTTCAGAGTCCTAATGTTCATCAACCCTAATGATTTGATCCCATCCAGCGAAAGGCTTTCATGGCGATTGAGGACCAATTTTTTCATATTGTTGAGGCCTTAGAGGGAGATTTATACAACGTTGCGGTCTAGAGTGGTTTCATAGTCTTGGTAATCAAAATGGATGGATTTGAGCTGAGGAAGAACCATAAGGCGATATTAGGAGTGACTGAACCAACACTCTGTTGGGGACTTTGATCCTGCAAAACAATGTTAGTCACATAATATAATAAACCTGAGGCGTGCTAGGCACTGGGCTAAAGGATAATTCGCGGAATCGCGCTATCCCCCAAGATACAACAGGTCATCTGCATAAGTGCAGGATCAGGAACAACGTAATCACTTAATGAGAACCAGCAAAGAATGAAAC
>JAYMTK010005657.1:0-10049 GCA_036897405.1 Pelargonium myrrhifolium
ATGGACCTCGTTGGCACATTTATTAATTATAGGGGGACTGCTCTGGTGACTTTTTTGTATGGGGACCTAGGCGGTTAATTTTTGAAAGTAGAGGGACTTGTAGGGTCATTAAGCCAATGAAGTTCAATAAGTGGATGACATCAACGAAGAGTGTCAAAACACGAAAATACCCCTCAAACTAACCCTTAACTGCCCATCTTCTTTTACCTCTTTCTTTGCTCACAACACAGACACCCAAACCATAACCCCCAACTGTTCATCTTTTTTGCTCGCCACCGCCTCCTCCCTCTCTGCCTCCGTCTTCTCCCCATCCTCATCTGCCTCCGCTCCTCCTTCCAGCTGCACCATCCACACTAACGTGAGCTCGCCTAGTGGTCGAGCTCTATTGAAGTCGGAGCAGAGAGGAGGCGAGCTTTGGTCATCGCGCAAGGAGGCGTCGAATACTGACCGAAAAAAATACCTTCAAGCTTCCTGGTTCTAGATCTGATGGTGATGTCGTGCCGTTGAGCTTCTCGGTGCCAGATCTGACGGTGATGTCGTGCTTTTGAGCTTCTTAGTGCCAGATTTGATGGCGAGGACGACGAAGGTGGTAATGATGGAGAGGGAGGCAGAGGCGGAGGCGACACTGTGGCCGAGGAGGTGATGCCGTCGGTTTTGACTGCGGCCAGAACGAAAACGAGCTCCTCCGCTCTCGACGCGCTCGGCTCGTTCATCCAATGGTTGTGGCTTGAATTTTAATTTTTGTGGTCAAAATGCAAGACCAATCAGATTTACGAACACACAACTGGATTCCCATTTCGATACCCCTCATGTTCTTGTAACTATCTCCTTCTAGAAGCAAAGAAACCTCATTACTCTCTTCTTAGAAAAGGTATGACCCATCACTGCCTTCTTCTTCTTCTTTGGCTATTTTTATGATTTGATTTTTCAATGTAACTATTGGGTTATATTGTTTTACTACTGCTGATTACTTTGTTTTGTTCTATAAATTTTTTATTTTTATTTGTGAATTTAATGGAATTGTGGGGTATCTGAAAGATCAGATTTTTATGTGAATTTGATTTGGGAGTTCTTGTTTTGTTTATGCTCTTAATGTGGTTAAAAAATTTACTAGTTTATATTTGGAGAAACAGCTGGGTGGCAGAGGAGAACGGCGTGGCGGCTGGGTCAGCGTCGTACGATTCGGTGGCCAGCGCCAAAGAAGCTGCTGGGTTGTGGTGGTTCTCTAAAATTGGAGAAAAATCAGATGAATAAGAAAGATTGAGGGCAATATGGGAATTATACAAAAACCGGCCCCATGTGACCTGCACATGTTAACGAAATGAGGATATTCCGTTAACTTAACAAAATTACACTTCATATGATAATATTGGTACTTCATTGTCGACTTTTAAAACACGGGAGGTTATGTATTTTTAGTCAATAACAAGGGGCGGTCCTTTGTAATTTCCCCTTATCATTATCACATACGTGCCCACAATTACTAATGGAGCAATGTAACTACGAAACACCTACTTGCTCTTGAAGCATGCGTGCGTAACTACATATGCTACCTCATGATTAACAAACTCGCTCTTATGAACTTCATTTCTCATGAATCGAGCCAACACTTGGTCGCGATCAAGAATGCTCATCACAACGAAATTGTGATGTTGGGCAGCACTTGGTCGCCACCCACTTGGCCACTTGGGATGTTGGGCAACACTTTGTCGCAACCGTGGTGATTATGTCATATACATCTTCTGGTCGATTCTTCATGCATTGAGTAAGTTCGGAGACCCCAAGGATGGCCACAATACTTAGCCCACAAATGAGCGACCATCAAGATTCAAGGCGTCTCGTCTCATCGGGTAACCGTCAAGGCTCACTGTCTGGTCGAGACACAATCAAAACTTCTTGTCTTATTGAGAAACCACCAAAACTCACCGTCTTGTCGGGAAACCATCAACAAACCCCTGCCTCGCTGGGTAACCATCAAAGCTCTCCGCACTATTGGGACTCCAAATGGGTCTCCACCTCAACAAAATTTCAAATGGCTTCCCGCCTCACTAAGACTCCAAAAGGTTAACACAATAACTTAGATATTGCTTATAATTACTATCATCACGTTCGATTGCATCATTTACACATAAATCCTCACTACCATCAGATTCATGTACAAGATTAGTCTTACCGCTCTTCCAAATCCAGTAAACGTTACTTCAAAGTAGCAAGATTACTTGAAACTCCATCTATATTAGCTCCAACTAATGTTATTAATCGTATCCACCCCCTCCTGAAATGTCACATATTGTTAATGGGTCGTGAGACTTGATTTTTCAACAAGTCATATACTCTTCTTGCTTTCACCTGGCATAATAATGCACAATTAGTTTGGTGACGACACATACTAGGATCATAGGAAAACTAGACCTCCAAAGCTTGTGACAATAATATAAATGGCTCATGTCGATTGCATCTTGTCACATTTATTTTTATTATCATGTAATGAGAGTGTATGTTGGTACCTACGTCGAGTGTTGGATTATAATAAGCACATTTAAACAGCAATGTCTTCTGAATTAGTTTATCGAGATATTTAATTTTAAATATCTCAATTATTTGTTTATAGTATTCAAACTACTCATTAGTCATCACAACGCAAAATAGTCTTTTGAAATGGGTTTATGTTGGCACCCACGTGGCCAAGATCACATAACATCGTTATTTCCCTTGCATTAATTCTCATCCTCAGTTACTTCAGAAGTCCACACACAATTAAGAAGATGGAATGACCTTTGATGCAACTTTAACTATCAATCTAAACTGGAAAAATAAAAATGTAACATAAAATCCTATAAGTTAACCTTATTAATCCAAAACAAGCGACTCCGTGGCCCAATGGATAAGGCGCTGGTCTACGAAACCAGAGATTCTGGGTTCGATCCCCAGCGGAGTCGTTATTTCACCCTTACTTAACTAACATGCCTATTGCACTTTTATTCGAATTAACGGATGGTTACATTACATACAATAAAATCCTAAAGAACCTTGTCGCATACCTGTGCAAAACTCACTCAAGTCAAAGCACATATTTATAAATTTCCCCCCCTGCCATAAAAATCAACTATATGTCTATGTAGTATGTACCCTGTCAAGCAATGATTAGCCAAATCCCACACCAATTACATACACGAAACGAAATGTGCAGAAACAAAGAAAGTACATGAGTAGAAAGAAAATCTCCAGAATCCTGTTTTTATAGATGAACCCCCATTACAGCCTAAATAACTATATGATCCCTCGGGTGGGTAACAGCCTATAGTGTAATGAGATCATCTTTTGAAGGCGACGGCTTCTTGGGATCATGCCCACCTTGAGACGTACCCCCACTCTTTTTCCCAAAGATCATTTCATCAAGATCATCCATCATGTCATCATTGCTCCCTCCACCTCGAGAACCAGCTGGTTTCCTAATCAAGCCTTCTTCCTTTGCAAAACGGGGTGATTCATCTGGCTCTGCAGCTACAGGTATCATGGCAGGTTCTGCCTCACGTGAAACAACAGAAGGCTTCTTCATCTCCTCATACCTGGAGAGAGCTTTTTGGATCTCATCATTCACATTCAAGGCTTCAAAAAGCAGGGCCTCGTTGTCTCCAGCTGTTTCGATGATTCTCAGGACAGTGAACTGGGACTGACGACATTGTTGCATAAGTGTGGCGGCTAAATCATCCTGACAGGGAGACAAGGAAAGAAGATAAATTCTGTAAATATATTTCAAGACAAGTATGCACAGACAATGTTGTTTACCACCTGAACGGGGATGAAGTACAGATATGCAACATCGATGACATAACTAAAATTACATATACACAAAAAAAATACAAGAGCTAATGCTGAATACTGCCATTCTACAAGAGCAAATAGAAGTGTTACCAAACAACCACTTATTCTAGGACCTGCAAGTGTCTAGAATAGTAGAATATGTTAATCAATATGTATTAGAGCTATTTGCCTATATATGCACTGCAAAACTGGACTTCCTTGGTGGCATTAACTATAAAGCAAAATGAGCATAGCAATAATCAATAGAAACATAAAACAGGTATATCAGGGAAAGAATGAAAGAGTTCTCATTTTTTTTTACAACTTTTGCTGGATCACAAGAAGGGGAGGAACATAAAATAGAATAGAGAAAAATAAGAAAAGTATTTTCTAGCTGATCAAAAAAAAGAAAAGAAAAGTATTTTCTAATGTTTCTATTTAGATTAGTCAATAGTTGAGAGGTAATCAAGAAGAAAATGTCCGAAATATTGGTCCACACAAATAGATACCTTCTATATTTTCTGTAAAGGATAACTAATACATAAGAAAATAAATTATTCATTGGTAAGTTGAAATTTAGTGTCTCACCAAATTAAGTTGTTTGTTGAATATGTGTTTTCAGCCAACTATTATACGTGCTAAAAAAACACGTCTTTTTAAACAAGTTCTGCACATTCGTTCTGAACAAGTTCTGGACATAACTGTAAGAACATGTCGTTTTCTTAGAGAATAGATGACTAGATGAGAGAGATGTGTTAGTATACATAATGTTTATAAAAGTGGAGGCCTAGAGTATCTGATGAGAACTCATTAATTCATTTCCAATCCAAGTTCAGCAAGAAAGAATAAAATCCACATGTATATCACACCTGATCTTATCTAATCTGCATATATGTCACGCCTTATTTTATCTTCTTTTTCGTTTACTATGAATATGGGACTACGTCAACTGCTCTATTTGTTTTGACCTAAGACTCAGTAGAATTTGAGTACTTATATTTTGTGTGTACATACATGTCTTAGCTACTATAGAAATTACCTCCAGAGCATCCTGCTGAGGCGAAGACGATAAAACTGTTGTAAGAAGCTCAATACTGTTTCTTGCCACATCAAATGCTTCCTTTGTCTGTTCAGCTGTGAAGCTCTGCACAGGACTCTCATGCACAGGAATATCACGTTCAAGCTGCTGGGCAAAATTCTCATTTACCTCTGGAGCTGAAGCTGAGACTGAACGAGCAGGAGTAAAAATAGGAGCCAAACTCTCACTGTCACGCCCAGGGAAACGGATACCCCTTGATCTTAAACTCTGATGCAAAATGGTACAAAAATTAAAGTCAAGAACAAACATAACATACATATTATATAAAATAATAAAAATGTATACACCATCCTTCATAAGAAATATAAATTTTTATCTTCCACACAGCACATGAATTAATGTGAACACGCTTATTTTACCGGATGCATAGTCAAACAAAATGCAATTTCAAGATAAACTGTAATATGCTATCTAACATTTATTAAACTACAAGTTTCCAGAATAGGCAACTAATCATTCTTTTCCAAAGCAAATTGACAAGACTGTCACGAATTGGTAGTTAAGAACTATTACCTTGTATGTTTCTTCATACACAGGCAAATAGCGGAGCTCACTAGTTGACTCCCCCCATGATTCAATAAGCATCAAAGCCTTATTCCGATTATTAACAACAGTTTGAGGGTCATCAATAAGCTTCACCATTTCATCAAGAACCCTCTCAGCTGCCACTTCAGAGAATGCCTTCTCGCAGTTCTTGACACAAGTTTCTAGCAACACCAAGGACAAGTACTGAATCCTAGGGTTCTTTATCATGATCCTCTTCTTAATCGCACGGATCAGTTCAACACTATTGACTTTCTCATGATTGATCATGTCACAAATATCAAGATTCATGGCCCAATCTGGCTCGTCCAGGGACTCAGAGGTGGCTTCCTCAACAAGCTTATCAGCTTGGTTTGGGCCCTGGAAGAGCTCCTTCATCTTGAAGCTCATTGAGGTCATGCCTTCAGTCATCTTCCGACTTACTTCAGCCCCTCCGACCTTGAGGCGCTCTCCCAAAGCTGTCACTTTCTCCATCAAATTGTCACTCATCTTTACTGTTGTTTACAACCTGAAAAATCTTTAAATCCCTAACAACGAAACCTGAAGAGTTCAAGAAAAAAATTGTCATGCATAAATCAGAGGCGTGGAGTTACAATCATAGGAAAGCAAACAAACAAACAAACTACCCTAACTTTTTTTTTTTTTGTACTTCTGTAGTCTGTACGTTTACTCAAAACATAGAACTTCAAATTTATAATTATTGATGTCCTATTCAACGGAGCCTAACAAAACTTTAAAAACAAATAGCACAACTTTAGCAAAAGAAGCAAACAACCAAAAACACACTGTCAGATGAAATTTCCATTTTCTATAGTTTCCCAAGTGACAAAACAGAAGGGAATGAAAACAATCTAATTTTCAAAATCTCTCAACACTTCAAGACCCTAAACTCCTAAATCACCAAATCAATTCTCAGTCACAACAAGAATGAATAGTTACTGATAACACAAGGTAACATAGTTGCACATTATCCCAACACTTCCAGATCAATTTTCATATGCCAAAAAAAGATTACAACATGCAAAAGTTCGTTTCCTCAACCCTTTCCCCAAATTCTCAGCAGCAAGACAACGGGCAACACAATAGATGATGTAAACAGAAACCCTAATTTAATCACAAAAACTTACACCCGAACAGAAAAAAAGAAGAAGAAAAACCCAAAATCGAAAAGTCCTATTACAAATTAGCTGAATTTAGCTTGATTTTCTCATCAATCAAAATAATAACAAAACAAGAAACGTTAGGAACTTCAAATTCAGTTCAAAATTTCACAAAATTGATCATTGGTCTGATCAGATCAGATCAGATCAGATTGAGAAGGAGAAAGAGTACCTCCTACGACGCCGCAGAAGTGGTTGCTGGCGGTTGAGACGACGACGTAGCAACGACTGACACAGTCAAGTTTTGATCTTTGGAGTTTCAGTCCTCTTTCCTCTCCTCTCTAGATATACGCTTCCTTAAAACTTCAAATTCTATTTTCTCATCATTTTCGTACGTACTTCTACTCGTATCTATTTTGTATCCCGTGCGTCGCAGTACATCGTTATCAATGGAGCCGCATTAATCTTACCAACCTGTTTAGTTGATGGAGGGCTGATTGCCATAAATGGTCCACTGTTTTATAAAAGTAAAAGTATGTGCCGTCGCAGGTTAGCACAACCCTCGAATATTGGTCAAAGTCAGAGTGGTTGGCTCGCGTCATCTCTCATTGCAGGCCGTTGGATTAAATATTCTTTGTCCCGCTTACACGCAACGGTGAATAGAATACGAAACAAAAAGTACGCGCTTCATATCGAAGCTACGGGTGCTCCATTCACGCGCTCTCACATTCCCGACCCGACCCGATTAAAAAACGAAGTCAACTTCTTCGTTGCGGCACATTACCAAAGTGAGGAAGAAGTAGAACTGGTTTGCAGAATGGCGGGGTCGGGATGCAGATTCGATAGAATAGCATAACAGGTTCTATTATTTTCCGATCGCATCAATATTATTTAAATTGACATTACCCAGAAATGAAAATGTCAGCATGGTTTGAAATTTGAATTTGTTTGTGCAAAATGGAGTGATGATTGATGGTCAAATTGTAAATTAGGGCTTATGATTTGATACTTATTAAGTCTGGGATTAGCTAATACAATGTTTACCTGAGGAAGGATGGTAAATGGCATGAATTCTCGTTTTCGGGTTACAGTCCAAATGATGCTTCAGTGACCCATAATGTTAAATGTGAAAATGTTTCATAGTTAAGGGCATATGATTTTAGGAAATGGAATCTCATTTCTTTTACTTTGGAGCCATTGAATACAAGCCAATTTGATGGAATGGGAATGGATAGGGATGCAGATATGAATGCATATTTCCTAATTTACGCACAAAGAAAAGGGGATTATCATTCCTTGATTCCTATTCCCATCAAAATAATACAAACACTACCCAAAGTTAATTCTCTATTGAACTAAAACTTGCCCTTGTTCTGTTCTGTGTGTGCTAGGTAGGTTTCTGATTGTGTGTTTCAGAGACTATCTTTCTGTTTCCAGCTTGATTCTGGCCGAGACTTAAGTACTGGGGTAATTTCTTGTTATGTATGACGAATATGACATGGCTAAGTGCCATTATAGTTGGGACAGGCTGCCTTGTTGCGGGATACTGCATTGGTAAATGCCATCACGATGGCATCTTCATCTCAACCAGACTAGCAAAAGGCAATGCACTCAATAATGGAAGGAAGACAAAGAAGAATAAGTCTAAAGAACCCCTTGAGATTGAACAGCTTGCTGACATTTTGGTTGATTTCAAAATGGTCTCTCTCTCTCTCATATGTGAGTGTGTGCGTGTGTCGGAAGATCTAATTCAAGTTTTCCATACTTTCGCGTGTTTCTTTTGCAGGTTTTGGTTGTGAGAAATGAACTCAAGATGGGTAAGGGGAAAATTGCTTCGCAATGCAGGTAGGTTTTAATTAATATATTTTTAAATGTAGGTAGCATTAAGAATCACTGAACCTTTATGCAAACATAAATATTTTAGATACGACTACTTAGATATCGGCAAACCTGATTTTTAAAATTTTGCAACTGCCAACTGGGTATGGTTTACTAAGGATTTGTGGACTCTGATTTTCTGGTGAGGTCACAGCATTTTTGTACATGTGACATTGTGACCAGCAAACATGTCTTTAGTTAGCTGCATAGAAGAGACTCTCTTATAAGTTTTGCACACAATCCATTCAATTATCAGAGGTTAGGACTAGTGTCGTGGATTTGGGGAACTAAACTTAAAGGTAGTTATGTAACATGGAAAGTTCTTTAGGGTATTGAAGTGTTCGTGGGAAATAATGCAGGATAGTTGCATGTAATTACCACAAAAATTAACATATGATGGTTTTGGGCTTTAACAGATATGCAAATGATTTATGCAAGAGATTGAATGTGAATGTCATGAAAATGGAACACTTTGTATCTTGTTTTATAAGAAAATGCACTTATTCTACTCCTTTTTAACGGATTTGACTGCATCATTCTTCTTATTTTACTTGACATCGTCTACTTGAGAACGAGTTTATTACTTGTTAAGTATGTGATTACTTTTGATATTGATATTTTTTTCACTTTAATTATTACCTCAGTTGGCGTTTGAGTTAGGATTTTTTCCCTCTTGAATAGAAATGGGATTGAGGTTCTTATTCACCGGGTTTGGATCCGAACTACCTCATTTATGTAATTACATTCTCTCTTGTGAAAATGCAATTTTAAATCCTAGTAGAAATAGGAAATGTCTTAGTAGTGAAATTAGGGAATATATGGGAATTAGGAAAATTTAGTTTAATTTCTTAGTCTAGTTGATTTTCTATTTTTAGTTTTAATCTCTTATATAATGGGGTCTCTCTTGTAGTTGTTAACACAATTCATTCTTACATCAATAATATAAATTGTATCAAACCCGAGACCGACCTGGAAATGACCCTGAAGCCAACCTGAGACAACCTCAATTTGGATCTCCAGCGCAACCTGACCTCAACACTCTACCTTAATTCAATCTTGGTTGGACAACCTTGTACCTACACCTAACTCAAGACTCGACCTCAGACTTGACCCTGGACCCGACACTAACCTCTAGATCTCAAATCCAAGGCCTGACCTAACCTCAAAATAGGTTGCATATTATTGTTAAAATAATTTTTAAATAAATATTTGTGTATGTAAGGGTAATTTGGAAATGTACTTTTTTGAACTAATTTTTTGTTTTGTTTTGTAAACCAGACAATCACAAATGGAACGAAATAATTCTCATTACCAAACTCTAGTAACCAAAAATATTATAAAAGAACGGGAATGAAGGGAATGGGTTTTTGTTGTAAATAAGCTTAGTTTAAGGACTAGTTTGTAAATGAGGTTTAGTGTAGGGAGTAGTTAGCAATTAGTTGTATGTACTTGGCCATTCTTGGCTCATTCAATGAAAAAAAGCTGTCCAAAATAAAAAAATCAACATGGTATCAGAGCTTCATCGCCGGCGACAGAGCTAGGGTTCCGGCGAGATTCGGTGAGGCTGGTGGAGGTCGTGGAGTGAACGTGCTGGTGCTGGAAGACGTGTGCTGGTGCTGGAAGAC
>JAYMTK010005658.1:0-10049 GCA_036897405.1 Pelargonium myrrhifolium
TTATAACACAACACATATATATTTTACCCTATATATATATATATATATATATCAAAAAGTGAATTGCTTAAACTTAAAGTGCAGGAATTTGACTTGATTGTATTCAGTAGAGTATGCTTAAATTTGGCATTGATGCAGGGCAAAAGGGAACATATCTGAGTGAGCTCAAAACTTATGTTTGTGGTGAAGCTTACAAGCTACATATCTTTAATTATTATATATGAGCCCCTTTTTATGATCATACTGAAGCAAAACATGCACATCCTATTCATTTCTTTTACTTAATTTACTCTTCCACTCTACCCAATCTCTTTGTTTTGAGGTGATTCTCACTAGAAATGGCAATTCGGTATCAGATAAGTTCAGATCGAATTTGGTTGAAAATGTTGACCTGAACTCAGACTCAAAAGAGTCTTGGTCTTGTTGGGTTGTGGGTTTGAGACCATAAGTAAGGTTTTATGGGTAAATTTGGTGATGTGGGTTTGTCCAACCCGACATGTTATTTCTTCATAATAAATTCGTCCAAAAATTGTTCGAATTCATTTTATATGACATGGACACACAGAATGCAAAACAAGTTTTAAGTGCCTGTAATTTAAGTTCAAATTGTCAGCTCTAATTTCCACACACCAAAATCCACATCTAAACAAATAGAGGACAATCGGGCCAACCCTGCTCGGGCTTAAACGGGATGGTCCAAAACATGAGCGTTTAATTTTATAGGGTGGGTAAAAAACCCCTAGCATATACATGCATTTTACCAACTCTATACATGCATTTAAAATAGTGAATTTGCAGAAACTTGCACAATAAAATCCATATAAATCCATCAATTCTCATAATCAACATTGTTGATAAAAAGTTTTGCTTAAGCATATACACAACATCGTCTACCATGTTTGTAGATACATTCACATTTTACTTAAAATGGAATGAAAAGAAACCCATCAACACAACACAGTACAACAATACCAAGTAAAAAGTATAAGAAGAAGAAAAAAAAAAATCTAGGATTGTTGCTTAAGATCATTTTAATTGAATTGCTCTTCAGCTTCTCGATCCTCGACAATAGTCTCCAATTTCGGAGCGTCCGAAATCTTAACTGGAAATATGAAAAGTGGCGGCGCAGCCTCTTCCAATTCAATCAAGTACGCAACGTTCTTTCTCCTCCCACTTATGATCATTTCCTTCGCCATTTTAAACAGAAAATGCTTCGACGCACAAACTTGAAAAGCAAACAAACGCAATGAGAGATTTCGATCGTTTCGTTGTAACTTTTTCAGTAGGACTCTTCTTTTGCTGCTACGAAGAACACGATGAAGTCGAGAGCTGACTACTTCACTTCGAGCGTTCGAGAAATAAAATCAAATAATCGATGGAGCTTCTCAATATGACTCTTGTTTTGATGCTTTTAGAGAGGAATGAGAATGTTTTTGGGAGTTGAGAATTGAGATTGAGGTTGTTGAGTTCAAATGAGAGGTTTGAGGTTCATATTTATAGAGAAGCATAGAGACTTTCAAGGAAACCCATGAGCCCACATGCGACAAACCAAGTGACACGTGGCGAAGAACCCGTCAAACGCGTGGTCAACTAATACGCGTGGACTGATTGGAGTGGTAGTTGACTGATTCCAGATCCGTCAATTTTGGGTCCTTGTGGGGTCCACAAAGTTAGATACTACTTTGGGCCTTTGGGGCTTAATGAGTCAGCAATTCACATTTATGAATAGGAGCCAGATGTCCGGAGGCCTTGCCGTCCTTAACAAATGTTGTTATTATGTGAGTGATTTTGACTTTTAACTAACAAGTCAAATCATTGAGTTGACCTTAAATATCTCAATAGTTCGTTAGAGAGCATAACCAAATGTTTCAACAAATGTAGTTCTTGGATTGACTCGTTACGTGGGTCGAAGGTGGCAGAAAGTAGAGTCGGGTCGAGTTGAAAACACATTGATCTATTTAAATATATCTCATCTAGTCTTTATAAATCGAAAATATTTGATCTGAGTTGCGAGTACTTGCGGATACAAATCCATTTTGTCAGCTTTAATGTGAGTGGTGGGGGTAGAAAATTCATCATGTTTAGTAATTGTGTTATGTTTTCGAAACATGTACATATGGTTAATCAAGAGTATTACAACATGTTTTACACATTTTCTTAAGAGTGTAAATATGTTGGATGCTTTGGCGGAGCCAAGTGCGGGATGTCATAGACCATGTATTTCCATGATGTCTCCACCATTGGATGGATGATTTCGTGTCAAAACGGTCATTTAGATTTCATGTTAAACGTGTTGTGTTCATTCTTTATGTTCATAAATGTGATATGTTTGCATTCGACCATCCAACACGACACTCACGCATGAATCGGGAGCTATAACGAAATGTTTCAAGAATTGCAGGTTATGAATTGGTTAGGTATGTCTTTTAGTGCCAAAAATTCGGATTTCAAATCGAGTTTGGGTCGAACTTTTTCAGGTTTCAATTGAAAATGTCAAACTTCAAACTGGTCCAAAAGATGTGTGAAATTTACATTAAAATATGAACGGGATATCATGCAAATTTCGTTCAACTTGACACAAATATGAGTTGAATTTCGAGTGTTTGCGAGTTTAAGTTCAAATTGTCAACTCTAAACTCTTTTCCAATTTGTTATTGTTAGTTTATCTTTAACTCCTTAACAAATATGAATGAAGTACAAATAATGTATTTTGACAAAAATAATGTTTGCAATGTTCGTATAATAATTAATTATCTTGTTACTCATGCTTATTTTATGTGTGTAACACAATTTTCGAACTTGTTGTAGTAAATTTTTTGTTGGTGGAAATTTTGATTATCTTTAGATGTAGTGATATATCAAGATATAAGTTTAATGTACACGTAACCAAGTTATTTTTAAATACTGATTGTCATCTTCTCGTTCACTTATGATTTCATTTAGGTAAAGATCGTCAAAATGTACCATAATTCTAAATAATCAAAACTATTCTTGCATTGTAGTTAAGAATAAAATGTGGATAATTATATAAACATATATTTGTTTTGCATTGATAGTAAAATAAAATTTGCATAGAAAATGAAAGAAAAAGAAGGTGTATATCACATCAAATAAACTACACAACCCATGAGTGGGACTTGGACAAATCATCACACATTTGTCCCCTCAAGTTGCTTATCCTCTTCATTCCTTATCTTCTTACATATCAACAAACAATTCATTATTCATAGTAACATAATATTAAAATATATGTATTTATAAACATAGCAATATTTGACTCCGCATTAGCAATATTTAATTCCGCCAGCAGAAATTCACATTGCAGGACGAAACACATTCATATCCTCTCTTATGAATCATCGTCGCGCCCCTCGGATACCTCCTCTGCGATTGTGGCCAACCGCGGGGAGCTGAAAGGCTTGCGCCGGCAAATAATGCGAGCTGGGACCACTTCCTCAATCCATGACTGCATCGGCTGCGCACATCTTATTTGCTTCACCATTTTCGAATAATCAACAAAAAAATTATTGTTATAATTTTAGTAGTAAACCACTAAAACTAATAATAATAATAATCTCTTCCTCCTATTTCGAGAAAGAAGAGATGGATGTGAGATTTTTGGTTGAGATCTATTCACCGACGTTTCGGTGTTTAGGTTCTTGTTGTTGCTGTTGGCGATTTTGATTGAATTATAAATTTTTGACCGAATGTCGAATTTATATAGAGAGAAATGGGAGATAAAAGGCTAAAAATGGGACAATGATGTGTGCGACCGGAAATTTGGTTCGCGGATGCGAGAAACTTGGCTATTTGTGGTTTACAAGAAAGCAAGAAAGTGGCAAAAACAAGGAAGGCGCTTGATTTTCTCTCAACCAAAGAAAATGGATATTTTGTTACCTTCTTTCATAGGGAAATGCAAGAATTGAGAGGTTTCAAAATTGGAAAATAATAAGAACCATTGAAACTAAAATAATTAATAAAAAGTTACATAAATAACAAAAACATAATTCAAAACTAAAAAAAAAAAAAAAACACATAAAACCAACATAGAATATGCACATTCTTCGTCTAACTGAACGGTAACTATCATATTGTCAAAAATATCATTTCCATGTCATATGGGCACATTAGGAGTAAATGTCTTCTTGTCCATATGTCAAGTTAGATGTTTTGATAATGTTGTAAGTCTCGAGTTCATGAGACAAAATTGGAGGGTTGAGTCCTTACTTATACGTTCATGAAAGTTGCACAAGAGTTAAACACCATTAACCGGAGACTCTAGTATGTGTTCAAGAATCCACAGTGGCTGCGAGTAAGAATTTGTTCCGGAGGATACAAACCGAACTTTGGTAGTCAGGATTCAAGAGAAAAAGTCTCAATATCAATTGTGGGGATATTTTTACTTGCAAACAAAAAAAATTCTGCCACATGCCGTCGTGCAATTGGTTGTTGGTGAAGTGGGACCTGTTTTTGGGCTTACTTAAGTGCTTTGGATCTAATCTCCTGAGCGTCAGATTAGTTTTGAAGCTCCCGCACGCTCTTCAAACATCGCAGGGTGGAGTGGAACCCTTATAAGCGATTGCCGTTATGAGTAGCATCCAAGTGCCCTAATAACACGAGGAGATTTGGAGGTGACACAATAAAGCGGGAACTCTTAAAAGTTGATCGACAAGACGGAGAGCTCTTGGGATCCTTGAATGGTAAGGGTGGATGAGATGTATGATTCACTCTTTGTAAGTTGTGGCTATGTTGTATGAGGTGCCTTTGGTGACAAGTATGATGAAAATGTGTAATCATCTCTTTGTGGTATTGAACAGTATATAGCATATATTTGACCCATTTAAAACAACATGAGTTGTCAACTATAAATTAATACAACACTAGTTTACATGGACCAAATGCTTAATGTAAGGTTGAAGATTAGTAAAACAAATTGTTCATATAGTTAAAAACATGATTTACAAATGAAATCCATTTATTCACAAAAAATCATATGATCCATCTCCACATCATATTCACTTCAACCAAAACACCCTCCCAACATAATCAGAATAAAGAGGCCTTGAAACAAAATACATACAAAAAATTAACACATTGAATGAATCTATATACGCATCCAAACAGACAAACTACGATCCATATCTAAGAAATAGCATGGCGGCTTTCAATAATTCGGATAGTTTCCTTATATTCAAGAGCTAGGATTGATACACTCTTAACAAATCATGCATGACAAGAATAAAACAGTGCAAATTCTGTCACCTGAAAGTTTTGTAGAAATGAAAAATTCCCAAGACTACATAATGAGACAACAAGAGAGCCATAACTCTCACTCAGTATATTCTCTAATTTCATATATAGAAGATTTGAACTTCTATGGACGTTTCCAATAAAAATCAAGTCCTATGGTATTATCAACACATTTCACTACCACAATCCCTAGATCTAATAATCAATATTAGAAAGTCAATAGGATTGATTTGCAAACAAGAGACTCAAAATGATAACAAGTTACACACTGAAAATGTGAGAAATTACCAATCTATATTTAAGGTAAGAACTGTGTAGAAAATCAAACTGCAACCAAAACCTCTACATAGAAACAAACCACTTGAATTTGACCTACATAAATTCATAAACACTATGCAAAGCATTACCCTGAACATCAAACCCAAGATAATGCATTTGCAGTGTTTGAACTTCAATTCAATCTCATAAGGTTTTATTCAAAACCAAAAAGCAAAAAGGTAAACAACAACAATATCACATTTCCAACGACAACCGGCCAAGAAAATATGATAAACAGAACTATCAACAACAAAATACACACTTAAAACGAACATGAAACTCTATATTGAAACAAACCACCTGAACTTGACCAAAAAATCATCAATAAACACTGAGCAAAGCATTAACATGAACATCAAACCACACGATCATATATCTTCAAAGTGTTTAAACCCTAAATCTATTCAATCTCAAAAGGGTTATTCAAGCCAAGAAAGCAAAACATAAACACCAACAGGATCACATTTTCAGTGCAAAGAAGCCAAGAAAATATGATAAGCACAACTCTCAAAAAGACACTCAAAATGCACTCAACCTCCACATTGAAACAAACCACTAAAACTTTACAATCAAACCATTAATAAACACTATGCATAGCATTAACATGAACATCAAACCACAAGATCATGCATTTGCAAATAGCTTAAACTCTAATCCTACTCAATCACAAAAGGGTTTAATTCAATCAAACAAAGCAAAATCATAAAAATTCTCATGCATAAGCAAATGCAATATCAAAATTAAATCCCAATTTACTTTCAAAAACATTATCCAAAAGTTGGTAACATCCTAACTCAAAACAAAAAAAAACATTAAATATCCTTTAAACACTCAAAACTGACAGTAAAACACAGAATTTAAATATTTTCTGAAAACGAAACCCTCACTTTCTCCTTCAATCTTGGGGAATCTCGACGTCTCCATTGTCGATCTCCTCCTGCAAATCTTTCGGATCCTTCCCGTCGACCGTACATCCGACGGACACACACGTCCCCAAAATCTCCTTCACTGTCCCAGCGAGCTCCTTCGCCATAGATCTGGGCCTCATAACCTTCGCGATCTCAATCACATCATCAAGCGAAATGTTTCCACTATGCTTGATGTTCTTCACCTTCTTCCGATCGCGCTCCGGCTCCTTGAGGGCCTTGATGACCAGAGCGGCGGCGGAGGGGACGACGGAGACCTTGGCCTGACGGTTCTGGACGGTGAGCTTGACGGTGACGCGAAGGCCCTTCCAGTCCTTTCCGGTCTCTTTTGCGATGTCTTCACCGATCTTCTTGGGGGAGAGACCGAGTGGACCGATCTTGGGGGCGAGGGAACTGGCGGCTCCGACCTCGCCGCCGGTGACGCGGACGTAGACCTCCACCACCTGCGACGGATCGAACTTCGGCGGCATGGTGGATCGGCTGGTTTGGGGGCGATTCTAGGGTTTGCTCGGTGCTTGCTTGTAGAGGCAATAGCGAGAAATGAGAGTGTGGTTTAGGGTTCATATAAAGCTAGGGTTTTGGGATTGGGAATGGGTAGGGAAACTACTTTATTGTCCCTGGAGTTTGGGTTTTGTGGGCCCATTTAGTTTACTCAGAGGCCCGTTTAAATGGGCCAAGAAGCCCAAAATAAATGAATTTGATAAAGTTTGGAAAATGTTATCATTTTGTTCTCTAGTCGTATATTTTGTTCCGATTTGTAACCCTAACTATTCATAATAATCGAATTTGATCCCACAATATTATGTTTTGTTTCGAATTGGTCCAATTCTACCGAATTAGGCTAACGTGACAATTTTTCGAGACAGTTTTTGTTGACGTGTCGTCGGACATGAAATTACGGTATTGTCTCAGAATTTGGATTTTGTGGGCCCATTTTGGTGATTTATTTAATGGGCCATGAAGTCCAATACTAGATTAATATACAGAGCTATTAGAGGCCAAGAAGCCAAAGCTAAATGAATTAATAAAATTTGGAAAATGTATCATTTTCTCTATCCCTCGTGTATTTTGTTTCGAATTGGTATTTTATTTTATTTTTGTTCTAATTTGGACCCAACTATTCATATTATTTTAATTTGATTCCATGCTATTTTGTTGTGTTTTTAATTGGTCAAATACTATCAAACTAGGCTAATGTGATCATTTTTATAGGCAAGTTTTTGCTTATTTGTCACTTTAAGTTAGCTAAAATTTCTGATGAAACAACATTGAAACAAAATTATGTAATAGAGAAACGAGGTGGACGTGTCAATCTTGTTCAATTCGGTTCTCCAATTACACAATTTTGTATCAAATTTGTCACATTCGTAAATTAAACTAACTTAAACATCATGAGGTTGCGTCAACCAAATGAATTAGAAGAAGAAAAAAAAAATGTCACGTCAACTTAATTTGATATCATCGCTACATATTGTAACAAAATAACATATTTCAGAGATCAAATTAGAATAATGTAAATAGTTTAAATACCAATTTGAAACAAAATGAATATTGAGGGAGCAAAATTTAACATTTTTTCATATAGATTTTAGAAGCTTGGTGGGTACGTAACTCCCAAAACATTGTCTTGTTTCTTTCTTCAGAAAGTTAGCTATACATGAATTATCAACAATGTCACTATAATAAGTTAGTTAGTTTTACTTAAATTTAGGGGTAATTACAGTAAGCACCCCTGAACTATCGGCTTTTTCATTTTGCACCCCCGAACTTTGGTCTGGAACTTTTAGCATTCCTGAAGTAGCAAAAGATCTTTCTATCATATAAAGTTAACGGAAAATGTCACTATTTGGTCATGTGTCTATCACATGACCAGTATATTTTTTGAAATTTCCAAGATGCCCTTCACTTCTATCATCTTCAATCCATGTTCTTCATCATCGCCGAAAAATTCATAGTTTCGTCGGTGTTAGGTGTTCTCGTCAGTGCTAGTGGTGGTGCTGGTTGTTTGGGAATGAGGGTTGTATCAGATCAGATATGATTTGTTTTTTAATTTTTTAATTATTAATTTAATATTATTTTTTGGGGGCATTTTGGTCATTGTCTATGTTAACGTTACATTTCACGGACGGAAAGATCTTTTGAGCCTTCAGGGATACTAAAAGTTCTAGACCAAAGTTCAGGAGGGCAAAATGAAAAATCTAATAGTTCAAGGGTGTGTACTGTAATTACCCCTTAAATTATTACAATAACTTGTGCATGAGTATAAAGAAAACATACAATATTGTATAATTTCTCCAACATTTTTTCAAACTAAAAAGAAAGACACTTATTTTGAAATCGATGAAGTAAATATGCCCTAACAGTATTAGTTAAGAAGTTTTGTCATAATTTTAACTCAATCTAAATCAAGCATCTATAATGTCAAATTCTAAGCTCAATTGAAACCAAATTATCTAGTTCTTAACGCAATGTGTTTACTTGTCTTGCAAATCATTTTAGAATAATTGTTTTATCATTTTCAATGTTGTTACTAATGTCATTTGAAATAAATGAGTAATTATGTAATTGTATGTGTGGATAAGTTAGCATGTTATTGATGTGATTATTGTATTAAGCTATATATGAATGAGATTAAAATACTTAAGTGCTAGAGGTACAAGTAAATGTGTATTTGGTGTAGAAAATGTTACTCCACTTTTCATGTGAGAATTGAGCGAAAGTTTAAAATATTGGAGTAAATTAAATATAAATGTAAAATACTCCTAATGAACAACAGAAATAAAGCACATATGCTTCGGTAGGATTTGGTGCACAATGAGTCTGATATTATGTGAGATGTGTTACATAGCGGTAAATCTGATTTTACGGGTGAAATTGCGAAACGATCTTGTAATTTTGTTGAAATAAATTCTGCTACATATTAATGTTTATGAGCTTTAGAGTCTAAACAAAAGTGAGAATTCATGAATATACATATTGCCGACTATGGTTGTGTATTGCGGTGAAGCTACCATTATCTATAATAAAGGATTTGTCACATTTTCAAATATAAATTATATATGACTTTATTGTACATGAAACTATTATATATTTAATTTCCACATTTAAAATACTCTTAACTTCACAAAACACAGTTTGTTAGTACAAGTAAACTTTGTCATAAATTAATATTGATACCAAAACATACAATTGGGATTTCAGAAATCTTATTTACGGGTATATTTGATTATTTTGCAGCTTGGAGGATGAGAAAATCATAATATGGATTTGTTTTGGGGCAAAATTTTGAGGCTCTGGCTTTAGATTTCTGAGCTGGTTTGGGTCTTGCATGTTGATTAGGGACATGCATTTGCAGGAAATTAGTTTTTTTTTTTTAAAAAAAAGGTAAATCAGCTATGTATTATTGGCAATCTGCCTGAATCAATTGGCACACGTACAAAGGTGATAGTGCGATTTATATCGTACTTATCATGCCTCATTAGTCAACATTTCAATACCATTCACCTGTTTTATCATCACATTTGCACACATATTAACATCATTTGCTCAATTCTT
>JAYMTK010005659.1:0-10049 GCA_036897405.1 Pelargonium myrrhifolium
TGACTGTCCATTTGTTGCCTCATGACCCCTTGTGTCTAAGCGGTAGACCCTTCACATGTGTGAGGTATACCGTTCTAGGCGGTATACTCACATGAGTAGGAGGGCTTACCTCCCACATTTATCTTCTGTCTGAGCAGTATACCCTCATGTGTAGAAGGGTCGACCGCCCAATTTTTATATGTTATGTCTTGTTGTGAACGATATACGTTTAAATTTCAAAGGGCATTAAGGTCAATTTATACTAACACCCTCCTTTTAGACAATTTTATCAAACAATACATTAACCTCTATATACAATTACCTCTATTAACGATTACCTCTATAGACATTTAACCTTTATAGACGGGAAACAGACCTACCAAACAAAGCCTTAATTAAATTTGGCTACAATTTCAAATGAATGAAAATTAGTTTGACTTGACTATGGTTGACAGTTCGTTTTAACTGTTGTTGACAACTTGAGGTCTCGTGTCCACTTATTATATGTGGAAAAGTCTAGTATATCGCCATAGTTGTCGTTACAAGGATTGCTTGTTTTGCTCTGTTCCTCAGTTTTGGAAACGATGTCAGGCTCTCAGTGCTGCGAGAACCCACCAACGCTCAGCTCAACTTGCGGAGATGGCTCACTCATTGAGATTGGTGGCCTCAAGGCCTACGCTTCTGGTTCTTCAGATTCTAAGCTCGCCATTTTGCTCATCTCTGATATTTTCGGTAATTGCATCGTCTGAACCATAATTTTCTTTGTGTTCTAACCTCAAATTTCGCATCTTTAATTTTGGATGATTGTGCATGCAATAGGTATAGCTTGGTTTTGTGTATTCAGCTTCAAATTTTATGTTTTTATGTTTTGGTGATCAACCCATTTCACCATTTCGCTTAGTTTTGGGCAAATCTGAAATGGGTAGAGCTCGGTTTTGTGTTTCTGGCTTGTTTTGTTGTCGTTGTTGTTGGTTGTTCATCAATCCATCTCACAAGTTCACATCTTTTTGGATAAACCTGAAATGGGTATAGCTCAGTTTTGTATTTTAGCATCGATTTTAGTGTTTATGTTCATCATTCATCAACCCATCCCATCAGTTAACTTCTTGTATCTACTATTTGGCTGATGATTTGGTCCATTTTGTTGTTTCTCATGCATTTCTGTCTGTTTTCTTTACAGGATATGAAGCTCCTAATCTGAGGTTTGTGTTTTGACTATTTGGTGGAATGGATCTTTGATTACATGACCTTTGATTATTGATACGGAGTTGGCAATTCGTGTCGTAACACGATACAAAATTAGCGTTTTTGGGCTCACACATTTTGTAATCGTGTCATGTTCGTGTTGGATTTGTTGGAAAACCCAACATGTTTAGTAAACGTTGAAGAACACAACCTGCACTACATGTCCAACAAGCGCACTTAAATGTATAATTGTAAATTAATCCTAATAACGTGCCAAACGTGTTGGATAATGTTGTGTCTACCGTGTAGAATGTGTTTGGCCGTGTTTGTGTCATTCTTGTCACATCAACATGACTCATTTAGTTATTATGTTAGACGTGTCGTGTTTGTGTTGAATTGTTTGACACGATTACTAAACGTGTTGTGTTCGTGTTGGATCGTGCAACACACATTTAACTTTCAACACAACAGAAACACGCACACAAGAATTGCCAGCTCTAATTGACACCAAACAATTTGGAATTTAAGAACTATAGCTCGTACCCCAAACTCATAACTACTAATTTATCCTTTGTCTTGTCATATTAGCTAGAATCCCACCTTGCATTGTTATTTATAGTTAATTATTGTAGTTAAGATATAACACGGGGGAAAGAAACAGCCACCATAAAAAATAGTTCTATTGGTTTTTCACGACTAAGCTTAGGGCTTTGATTTGATCCAACGTCACCTTGACTTAGGAAGCTGGCTGATAAAGTTGCAGCAGCTGGATTCTATGTGGTAGTTCCCGACTTCTTTTACGGAGATCCTTTCGTGCCTGAAAATGCTGAAAAGCCTATTCCAATCTGGATAAAATCTCACGGAACAGTAAGCTTCAACTCTACTCAAATTAGTACACATTACACAAGTAGATCTCGAGGAAATACACTTCCTCTGATTCTGTTGATTTTCTTGACTAATGGCATGTTTGTGCACCAATTATGACTGAATTGTTGTGCACTTGTACTGTTGATTATTGTTTCTGTTAGGACAAAGGGTTTGAAGATGCAAAACCGGTTATTGCTGCCTTGAGAGACAAAGGCATATCGGCGATTGGAGCTGCAGGATTTTGCTGGGGTGGTGAGATTCTTTTAACTTCTCTGTATTAAAACCTTCTCTGTTATGAACGGTTAGAACACTAACTTCATTGATTTATTAATAGCTAAGGTGGTTGTGGAACTAGCAAAGTGTGCGCACATTCAAGCTGCAGTGCTTTTGCATCCATCCCTTGTCACCGTCGATGATATTAAAGGTAAGGATTTTTGCACTACCAACTTATTCCATAGACCATCCTCAGATTCGTGCGAAAGATTTTACTCTGAACTTGTGGTGAGTCGGTGGAGTAGGGAATTGTGGCTAAGAGTCACACCCGAACAAAGTTTCTCAAGTCAGTAAATGTGGCAATGAAAAGGAAAAGCTTCCTCTGTCACAAAAGAAGTTTCTTGTTTCTCTAGCACTTTACCTATAGCATCACTGTAATAAGTTAGTTTTAGCATCTCTTAAATTTGTTACAACACTTCCATCAAATTTTTTTTGTTACAACACATGTTCATGGGGTTATAAGAGTAAATGTACAACACTAGTTGACTGCTCTTTAATTTTTCTCAAAATGAAAATCAAAACACTTATTTTTGGGACGGAGAGAGTATATTCTTTCCTTTCATAGAGGTTTATCTAGTTCCCTAATATTCACATATGATTGTGCTTACATGGTCATTGGACAAAGAAAATCCTGGTTTAGTTGAGAATAAATTAGTCTTCATGTTTGGTTGATTAAGCCATACACCCGTTAAGCACACTAATAGAATAACAATCAATGAAAAGCAGATAAAGTGTTATTCAGGATAGAGTAAATGATTATAAGTTTATAACTGCATAAGCATTTGTCTTTCAGAGATCAAGGCGCCTATTGCTGTGTTGGGAGCCGAGCATGACAAGATTTCTCCACCCACTCTCCTCAAGCAATTTGAGGAGGTTTTATCCACCAAGTCCGAGGTAAGTGATCACAAGAAGCTTCACATGCAGCTCTGCTTAACAATAAACACTCCCGTGCTATAATATTCAACAGGTTAAAGGCTATGTCAAGATATTTCCGGGGGTTGTTCATGGGTGGACGGTGAGATACAGCGTTGAAGATGAAGAGGCGGTGAAGCGAGCAGAGGAAGCCCATACAAATATGCTGGACTGGTTTGTTGAGCATGTCAAGTGAATAAATGGTACATGTTTTACTACCAAACCATATATCTATCTCCATTGTCGAATAAATGAGTTGCTAAGCATCGATCTCATGATATTGTATGAACTCGTCTTGGTATATCTACCTTTGCTCAAGACAAATATAGGGTGAATAATTCCTAAATTTGCCTAATGTACATAACAATTGCAGTTCTCTATGAATGCAACATATCATACTATATATATATATATATATATATAGTTCTTGAGATTAGCTGGCAAATAATTTTGATTGCTATTTGCTAGTAAATAAAGAGCAAATAGTAGCAAAAAAATTGCTCGCTACTTGCTGCTGACTTTGACGGTTAACTCTTATTTTGGTATTCAAATTTGGCGCTAAAGTTGTGCTCGTGAGTTGCTCTCTTTCCTCGCTAAGTGCTTGTTTGTTTACTCTAGTTGCTCCTTAACGGAGGTGCCACATAGGATTTTATTTAAGTCGATTTTAGTCGCGTAGGATATATGTTGTTTGGCAAACTCAGCACAAAACCGACTTAACGGATGAAAATAGTGGTTTTCTCTAGTGGGAGCTCCAGTGGAGTCCCAAAATATCTTGCACCAAAATTGATCCAGGAGAGAACAGTAACTCTAGTGGAGTCACTACAATGACCAAAGTGGCATTCAACAGTACAAGATAGATGCAGAAGAAATGAGTCCAACGACTCTTTTTTTCCCACCCGAGGCAAAATTTTCAAAAAAAAAAAAAAAATTTTCAAAAAAAAAAAAAAAAAAAATAGAACTGAAATTAACAACATATCCCAAATCAATTAACCCTGATATGAACAAATACTAAAAATAACAGATCTGGATACCAAAATAAATCCCTAAAACTGTTCAAAGCCTATTAGGGCCCAAGGCCGCGTTGACCTCCCTCAGATGGGTACAACCATGAACACCAGATGAACCACACATTTAAAGGCCCTAGCTAAAAGCCTCCCCCTAAACTCATTCACCCGACCCACTCGACTCTTATATGTTTTCATAAGAGGACATAAGAATCTTAAAAAAAAAAAAAAAAACTAGTCCTCACGGACTTGCAACAAGTTTGGCATCTTCGATTCCATCCATTCATCACGATCCCCCGAAAGAGTATCTTGCATATACGCATAGCGAATGGTCACTTCAATCAGAATCCGTCCAACTACTACCCAAACTAGCGCACCTTCCCGCCGGATCGTATCGGAGATGGCCTGAATGCTGACTTTGCCCTCCTCATCTCCACTTTGCCCTTTTCCACAACACAACAATCAACCCAACACAACCAGCCATACCCACCACCGAACAACCACCCCTCTTTTCCCTCGACCGCTACTGCTCAGGCCGCCCTCAAACCCACACCAATCTCGCCCGCTGCTGCTCAAGCCGCCTCCGCATCCACACCGATCTTCACTTCAACGAACAACCACAAACCACAACAAACACCACACCATCTTGTTGTACTCCTTCCACCACCAGGCTCCCTATTTGAAATCCGTAAATACCGCCATCCCGAAACCCTGACCGCCGCTGCCGCCATCAACAAATAACACGGACAAAAAAAATCAAACCCTCCTAAACCTAGGAGAAAAATATCCCAAAAATAGGAGAGAGACTGGTTCTGAATTCACCTATTTTGTATGTGTGAACCAAATAACACTTCAGAATAAATGTATTTTAGATGAATAAATCACTAAAATCAATATATGTATTATTCATTTTTCTCATTTTAATTGATGGTATAAGATCATACCATCGTATATGTCTTACCGTAATTAATATTGAATTAACTTCGAAGTTATGATACATCTTTTAATTTGTTTTGGTTAAATGACTTTATCTCTTCCCAATTTGACGATTCCTGGTTAAAGAATGTTAGGGATCCCCCACAGAAGGAAGTCAATCTTAAACCTATGAATTTCGTAAATTTTGAATTTAGTTTCTTTGTTCAAATCTTACTTATGTAACCGGTTAGAGCGAGTAATCAACCGCCACGTCAGCGAATTGTCACTTCATCCTATATGATTTAAACAATTTTTCCTCTTATGAACTTGATGAAATTTTGATTTTAACCTCTAACTTCAAGTCTTGCTTATTCTAACCCTCGAACCATCTTATTCTATTAGTATAATCAAGTTCAATATATTAATATTTCAATCTCAATTTATTTCAACTATCTTCACCAACTTAAAAAAATGCACATAAAACTTTCACAAATTTTACTTCCAAATTTAGAGAAATTACTTTAGCACCAAGCCAAAGAAAAACTCCCTCCCACCTCTTACTCTCTCACTATATATATATACACACACACACATATTATATTTGTTGCAAAATCCCTGGTAAGCTTTTCAGGTGTTAAAACTTACAATTCATCAATAACTTGTAATGCAAGTAACCGATTATTTCAAGTTGTTGATTTGTAAATCTCTGCAAAAGATCTGATACTGATTCAGAGGAAATCGCATAAACTCCTCGGAGCTGCAAATTAGAGTTAAAGGATTCGAGATAACAGTAGAGATTTTGTCCTATGTAAAGGACTCTGCATATGTCAAGTGTTTTGAACAAAAAGCACTCACAAACACTCAGAGTCGGAGACGGATACAAGAAGAAGGGTGTGCCGTGTGGGGACAGTTGCCCCTACTAAACTTTTTGCTTTTGAAAATTTGTCATGTATTTTTATTATTTTACATCCCCACTAATTTCATATTTTGCCCCACTTAGATGTTAATTTTTTCATAAAACATTTTCATTGCCATATAATTGTCTTCACTAAGTAAATATTTTGGATCCGTTCCTGCTTAGAGAGACATCAGGGGAAGAGACCAAAATAATCATGTACAGCCTCCAAGATACATTGGTGGCTTGTTTGGTTCAGTATGATCGTTGTAATGGTTTCTTTCACCCACCAGTTCATGAACCTCATGACATGGTGAATCCATATGGGAACCAACCTGTAGGACCAGTGATACATGCACCACCAAGTTTTGAACCAGCCATTCCACAACCGCAGCCTAGTTTCAGCTATAATTCACATCTCAGAGTCAAGTCGTGAAAGAATGGGTCTCCCCCAGGCATCTTTGGGTGATTTTTGTCATGCGGCATGCTCCTATGCATGCTAAATAGATGTTGATCAGTGTGCTTTAAAGGTGCAGATATAACCTCTTTTGCTAGGATATGTTTTTTACATTGCTTTACGCCCATGGATAAGGCTGACCCCTCTCTCCAGATGCGGGAGTTTGGGACACCGCACGAGGTCGGTTCTTTCGGTCCGTGACACAAGGCCTAATGACAGCTTTTTCGACGAGGGCAATCATGAGAATGCTAATGGTTGCTCGGTTATGTGAACGAGCGGTTTTTTCTTATCAGTGAATCAAATGTAAAAATTGAAAGAGAGTGTATCTACCTTGTCACCCGAAAACCCGAAAAGAGTTTTAAGTTTTTTGCATTAATGTAGCTTCTCTAAAAATGTGAATCCTCTGGTTTTGGATATGAGTAAGCTTTTAAGTTTTAAGCACTGAATCTGTGCGTTTAGTGTGTGCAAGTGACCTGATGATTGAAGTTTTGATGTGAACCCCAAGCAACTATATATAGTGATGGAATAATCCATACTCTGAATAAGAATGTTTCTATCTTGATAGACTCAAAACTCGAAAAGTTACAATATCAAGAACTGCAATTGTTTTGTACATCTAATTAATTTATAGGGCAAATTCAGGAATTGCATAGGTGAGTGTTCTTTACGTTTACAACATCATGTTTAGCAACTTATTTATTTGAAAATGGAAAATACATGTAGCTATTTGTTCACTTGACATGCTCCATAAACCAGTCCAGCATATCTTTATGAGCTTCTTCTGCTTGCTTCACTGCCTCTTCATCTTCAATGTTGTATTTCACAGTCCAGCCATGAACAACCCCACCAAATATCTTCACATACCCCTTCACCTGCAGTTGAATATATTCAAACAGCTATAAACATCAGTGGTCTGATATGTCCATATACAAACCCCAAGTTCACAAAAAAAAACATTGCAACAATTTGTGATTGTGATGAAGCTCGAGATCACTTACCTCGGACTGAGTGGACAAAACCTCCTCAAATTGTTTGAGGAGAGCAGGTGGAGTAACATGGTCATGCTCAGCTCCCAACACAGCAATAGGCGCTTTGATCTCTGAAAAACATATGTTTACAAAGTCACAATCATTTAAGGATGTTTGTTGATTGTTATTCAATTGGAGAACTCAACATATATAGTTGGTAGTGAAATTATATATCCAAACCTTTAAAATCTTCAATACTGATAAAGGCTGGATGCAAAAGCACTGCAGCTTGAATGTGTGCACATTTTGCCAGTTGCAAAGCCACCTTGCCTGTTAATAAACCAGTGATGCTAAAACAACAGAACAAAATGTAGAGAACAGAAAAGATTTGAATACAGAGAAGTTATTAGAATTCTCACCGCCCCAGCAAATTCCTACAGCTCCAATTGCTGATATGCCTTGGTCTCTCAAGGCAGCGATAACTGGTTTCGCATCTTCAAACCCTTTATCCTAACAGAAACAGTAGCATATAATGTAAGTGCAAAAGATTTGTCATAATCAACATTGTATATCAGAGAAAATATGTACTAATTTGAATAGAGTTGGTGATTACTGTTCCATGAGATTTTAACCAGATCGGAATATGCTTTGCAGGATTTCCAGGTGCATTATAAGGATCTCCATAAAAGAAGTCAGGAACCACCACATAGAATCCAGCAGCTGCAACTTTATCAGCAAGCTTCCTAAGAAGTTGAAATGACATGATCAGAAAATCAAAACCAATAGAGCTCTTCTTGAAGCTGTGTGTTTCTCTACCATTTCTTATCAGATTACTAGATTGTTTGGTTTTCCATTAGATTCACACATGTAGTAAGAGGAAAGATAAAAGGAAATTTTGGTATCAATTATCAAATATGATGTAATCAAAGAGTAAACACGCATACCTCAGATTAGGAGCTTCATATCCTGTAAAAGGATCGGACAGAATTGTAAGAGAAGCAACAAAATTGAACAAATTATACTACCAATGCCAAATAGTGGGTACAAGCAGTAAAGTGGTACACAAAACCCAGCCATTCCCAATTCAGATTTGTTAAAAGGTGTGCACTGGTGAGATGGTTATGAACCAAAACGGCTAAACTTGACTCTTAACCCAAAAGTTTAAAATGATAGGTGGACGACACAACTATAGTATATCAAATGACGACAAATCACTTTACATTTGTTCGTGATATTTATTAACAATCCAGTCACATGGGCTAAACAAAATCAACTCTTTTGACTTCAACTCTACTCACATGGACCAAATAGAAACAACTATTGACTTCAACCCAAAAGCTTCAAAACAAAAACAACTCTTGAATTCAATCCAAAAAGTTAAGCTTATAGGTGGACAGTGGACTCTTACCGACTATCGACTCCAACCCAAAACTTTAAACTAATAGGTGGACCAATAAAGGAGCTAAGTTAGACAGGTCACAAGACTCAAACAGAACCGGCATGTTAAACTTGAATCCAACCAAAAGCTTAAACTGATTGGTGAATGGCCCTACTAATATATCAAGTGATGACATACTTCACCAATGTGAGATTTCTTAACAATACACATAACAAACCCATTTTGCAGTTTTATGGAAAGATGAAAAACATAAACTCTAAGAATCGATGCTAAAACACAAAACCCAGCTATTCCCATTTCAGATTGTCCAAAAAGATGAGAAATTGTGAGATGGGTTGATGAACAGAAACACTATAAATCGATGCCAATACACAAATGACAAAACATGCGAAATGGTGAGATGGGTCGATTAACAGAAACTCTAAAATCGAAGCTAAAACACAAAACCGAGCTAAACCCATTTCAGATTTGTCCAAAAAGATTTGAAATTTGAAAAAAGAACACAAGAAAAAGAAGAAGAAAGTAACGAATGAGGAGATGGAAATACCAAAAATATCAGAGATGAGAAGAATCGCGAGGTGAGAAGAGGCAGAACCAGAAGCATAGGCTTTGAGGCCTCCGATTTCAGTGATCGATCCTTCTCCGCAGGTGGAGCTCAGAGTTGGTGGGTTCTCGCAACACTGACTCTGATCAGACCCAGACATCGATCAATACTCAGAATTCAGAAACAGAGCAATTAAAGCAACCAATCCTGCTAATTAACCAGAGAGTTGGAGCAAGACTATATGGCAAGAACTAATTAACTAGCAAGCCATCAAATTAAAGTCAACTCGATGCTCTTTGGTTTATAAAGACCAAGTCTTGAACTCTCTCGTCCAGCATGCTTTCGTGCATGCCGTTTGCCATAAACGCAATTTTCAAATGATGTGCGTTGTTTGCCGTTTTTTTTTTGGTCATGAAAGAGACCGCCACATTTTTCGGGCATCGATTGAAATGTAAAAATAAAGGGATAATTACGATTTCCTACCCCTAAGTTTCGCTTGTGACGATTTCCTACCCTTAAGTTTGAATGAGATTTTTCAGTACCCTGAAGTTTCAAAATAGAGACAAAAAACCCCTCCGTCATAACTCCGTCAGTTTTGTTGACGAAAAGACGAAAATACCCCCAAGAAAGTCTTATACTTAAAACATTTCA
>JAYMTK010005660.1:0-10049 GCA_036897405.1 Pelargonium myrrhifolium
CTTAACAGTTAAAATGAAAACATAGGGTAGTCATCTGAATTGGAACTTTATTTTTGTAGTTATGTGTTATGGGACGCCCAAAATTGGTGTCATCCGCAGTTATCCCCATAAATAATTATATACTAAATCCGTTTCAAAATAATTGTCATTTTAGAGATTTTCACAAATATAAAATAATTTTTTTACCCTCAAATAAAAACATGAAATTCATCATTACTATCACACTACTTGTGGAGTTACACTTAAATCTTTTTCATATTTCATGTGAGAAAAAAAAATATCACGAGTAAATGATATTATGTAAAACTCGTGTGTATATATTTGTTGAAAATAAAAAATAATACTTATTTTAAAACAAAAATTATACTTCAAAACAAAACTTATTTTAAAATAGGGTAGAATTATATAAATGTCTCATTTTCTCTCCCACAGGAGCAAAGCAAAGGTCAGTGAAGAGCGTGTGGGGCCGTATGCCACGTAAGATAGTCAAGCCATCAAAGAGTCAGACAAATGCCAGCCTGCAGGCGCCAGCTGTAACAGCGCTAGTATCATGTGACACGTGGCATATGTTTAAAGCGTCCATGTCGTCATCGTTATCAATTTTCCACGTAGAGAAAAAAGAAAGAACTATGTTTTGAGTGCCACGTGGGCTACCTTTCGTGGTTTAGGAGTCAAATTAGATTAATTTATAGTTCTAATTAATTAATTAATTAATTAATTACGATTACACGCCAGAATCGGCAGGGTTCGTTTGGGTTAATGTTGGGGCATATCCTCCTGGATTTTCAATTTTGAATAGGTCCAAATTACATAATTTTGTTTGATTAGTGAACTAATTTTATATAGTAGTAATATCAGGTAAACTAATTGAATGTGTATGAAATTCATTATAACAAATCATCACATTTACTTCAATTATTTTCTCTTCGGTTCCTAATTAATCAATTAATATTTAAAAAATGAAATTCCTTTCTTCTTGTTGTCCAAAAGTGTAATCCGACAGTAACTACATGTGGAGGTCAGCAAATTAATTTATTAATTAAAATGAGCAATATCAGTGCTAAAATAATACCATATTCCTATTAATATAAATCACATTTGGACTATAATATTTCCAACTTTTGTGTTTTTGTATTTTTTTGGGTCAATGGATATAGATGGTCATATCACATAACACTTCAATTTTTTGCAGCATTGACATTACTTATTGAAGAAACCACAAAAAAAGAAATCCAAAATATAAAACAAAATAGGTTTCAAATTTGGAGTTCTATCTAATTAATTGTTTTCTACATGCAATTTGGAGTGTTAATCAACAAATAGCAAATTTCATTATATATTATTAATAGAAGAAAGTCACATAAAAGAACTCCTCCTGAATTACAGAAAATAAAACAAAATAAAAAAGGCCTCAAATAATTTAATGAAGAAATAACATACTATATACTCCATCCGTCTCAAAATGAGTGTCCTACTTTCTATTTTGAGAAAAATTAAGGAGAAATTAGTTAGTGTAACATATTTACTTTTGTATCCTCATGATCATGTGTTAGTGGATACTAACTAACTTATTATGAGGATATTATTGACAATTCATGCATAACTAACTTCCTAAAGAAAGAAAGTGGACACTCATTTTGGGACAAAAATGCATTTGAAACAAGACACTTATTTTGAGACGGAGGGAGTATATTTTTTTGAAGAAAACATACTATATATTTTAAAATTATGTGATTGGACCATGCTTGCTGCGGTAGGTGAGTGTAATATAATGGGTAATAATAGGGATTAGAAAGCATCAAAAGATAAGAGTACATTATACGCATAATTATGTTTAAATTTTCGGACCACAATTTAAGGCATTAATAAGTGCTATGTGCAGCGCTCTTTACAAATTAGCTCCGTCAATTTAGGGTAAGACCAAACTACTGTAATACAACTCTATTAATTATTTATTTCTTTTTCTACAAAGAAAATTATTTGTTATTTTTATAAAATGATGTGTCAATCATGGATGTGCACAGGTGGGTCGTCGGTCTATGAGTAAATTTAGTGGTCTTACCTGTATTTTAAAAGTCGAACAATGTGAACACTTAGATCACATGCGTGCTTGAGAATTGAATCCTTATGTCTCGTTGCCTAAAGTGGACAATGTGATTTGATGGAGGATATGTATACGAGGCGAGTTCGCTTTTTTTTTTTTTTGGGAACAAATCTATATATTATATGAATTTGCGAGAGGTTGAAACATCCATGGTTTGAAAAGTGAAACTCGCACTTTGTTTGCATGTTTGAAGTGTTGAATTTGTACAACCCATGATTTGAATTTGTCATGTTTTACGCATTTGTGCATCCTCCATCACAACTTTGAATTTCCACCAATATGGGATCTTAGTGAGATAATCAAAGATCCATGTCTTCTTCATCATTTCAAGATCTCTCTATGTTTCACATTTAGCGGAGTGTAAGTGATAATTGCATCAACAATATACTTTTTAGTATTCCTTAAATTTGAAGATTAGTTAGTTTGTCATTTGGTCTTCTTTTCCTGTTCAACTGAATCTCCTTGTTTGCAGCAATGAATAACTCTTCAATATTGTGAGGTCCACACAAGCAATAGCAAATGGCGAATGCATAATTTGAGATACCACCGTGAAAACAAGTCATGACCACGTTACCATTCATTGTTTTCTAAAGTGAATCACATAGGCTCGCAAGAACTCGAAATACATTTGCTTTATTCTACAAAGAGTGCAAGAGGGTCTTGATTAGGCAAATACTCAAACCAATGCTCTCTAAGTTATCACTGTGTCAATACTCAAAGGGTGTGGAAGAAAACAATGGTTTCAATATGACCATATATTTTTTGTTTAGCAAGCGTACAAACCCGAGACTCGAACTTGAGACATCGAGAGACCAAGTGAAATCAACCACTTGCCTAATTTAGTGGTTGTGGTTTCAATATGGCTATTGTGTGGAGAAAAGCAATGGTTTCAATATGACTATTGACTACTCTAGCAATTTCTATTGGTGAGCATGCTAATGGTTTTTTTTCGGGTTTTGATTCTAATTTTGTTAACCTCGTCTCGGTTTGCCTGACAAACTATTGGTACTCTATTTCTATTGGTGGGCAAGCTAATGGTTTTTTATGGGATTCTAGAGGTGTTTGTCAGGGGGATCTCTTTCTCCAGCCTTGTTCATTCTAGCTCAAGATGTTCTTAGTAGGAATATTGAGGAGCAAGTTTGGATAGGTGTAATTAAAGCGTATCGATGTCGTGGTCATTCAGTGGGGGTCTCTCATTTAATGTTTGCGATGACACCATTGTTTTCTTAAATGGTTCTCGGTTCTCTCTAACCGGATTTTTGACTCTTCTTCGAAAATATGAAGCTTCATCGGGTCAATTAATTAACTATGATAAATATCGGTTTCATACGGCTAGCTCTTCTTCGGCTCGTGGCTCTTTGCTTGGTCATTGGACCGGTTTTGTTAGGGGATCTTTGCCTTTCTGGTATCTTGGGGTGCCCATTAATCGAACTCGAGCACGTGACTTTCAAATTATTTTAGACAAGTTCGAGGCAACTTTGGCGGGATGGAGAGGAAAACTTCTTTCCTCAGGGGTCGTCTAGTGCTCATTCGAAGTGTCTTGTCCTTAATCCTGGTTTATACTCTTTCGAAGTGCCGTGTTTCGAAGGTTATTATTGGGAAGCTTCATGCAGTCATGGACAATTTCTTTTGGTCCTCTAATTCAGAGAGAAGACGACACTGAATATCTTGGGACCAAATTTGTAAATCAATCAAGGAAGGTGGTCTTGGTGTTAGGAGCTTCACGGATCTTCACAGGTGTTTGTTAGCTAAATTGGCTTGGTCCTTTATTGATGGACGCAGTTGTTAGGCTCGGTTTATGCGTTCTCGTTTTGGTCACCCATCTAACTTTCATAATACATTACTGGGATCCTTTTTATGGCATGGAGTAGCTCCTTGTGTCACGGAACTTTACTCGGATTGCTACTGGAAATTAGGGAATGGTGTTGTAGATTTTGGTCGTGACAAATGGTGTTTACATCTTGTGGTTGAGAATGTGATTGGTGTCACTGTAGAGGCAGACTTGGCGAACCCGATGTTAGTTGCAGCGGCTAGTGCTCATTTTGAGGCGGCTAAGCTTTGTATTTTGGACTTTGGAGCTACGGACAAGTTGGTCTACACTCCTTCCTCATATATATGGTTGTTTCTTGTCCAAATTCTTTTGGTCTCTTTCCCGGTCACCGGATCCGCCATGGCAATGGAGCTCATTTCTTCTTCCATGCGTCTCAATTTTTGTTTGGAGACTTAGCTTGGTCGTTGTACCGGTGGATGCTTCAGTGATAAGTCTCCCCATCTGTGTGGTCTCGAGATATGAGTGTTGTGCTTCTCCGGATGTGGAGTCAATCTCGCATTTGTTCGTGACTGGCGAGATAGCGCGGGAAGTTTGGTCAGACATTGAAGATATGCTCAAGCTGCCATTGTTGTCTTCTTCGCTGGACGAGCTCTTCACTTGAGCTTGGTCAGGTTATCGTACCACCGCGGTGATGGGTTTTGCTCGTGTTGTGGTGGTTTGCTGTAGTATTTGGGAAATTTGGACTTCCCGATGCCGTGTGCATTATGATAATAGCCGCATGTCGTCTTGGCATATCCTGTTGCAGCTACGTCTTTGGTTTCATAAGTTATTTCCTCTCTTTCTGCTAGGCGCATACCATCGGTTGAGGAGATTGATTTTTTGTTTTCTTTTTCTATGAGCATCCGTTATCGACCATCGAGAGCTGTCAGTTGGCTTTTTCCGCCGACGGGCCACCTTGTCCTCATCGTTGATGGGTCGTGTCGAGACGGGGTTGCTGCATGTGGTGGCGTGATCAGCTCGTCTTTGGGTTATGTCCTCATGGCTTTTAGTATCCCTCTCGGTCCGGGGTCGAGTAATATGGCGGAATTCATGGGTTAATTTCGAGGCTTGCAACTTTGTTGGGATAAAGGTATTGTTCTCTCTTCTATTTGTATGAACTCTAAGTTGGTTTCGGATATTGTTCGGGGTTCTTGCAGCTGTCTGTAGACATATACTTATTTGAAAATAGCTTGTATTTCTCTTTTGGGTTCCACTCCTATTTTTTATATTTTACGCGAGGCGAATAGAGTTGCGGATTGACTTGCGTTTCTAATTGCATTATGTTTCTTATTTTCCTGTTGAGCTTAATAGGCTTGTTTATAGTGATAGAATTGGTTGTGTTACTTTCCGTCCTGGGAAGATTTTCTTGTAACTTTGCATGTATTTAGTCTTGCATTAGATGCATTTTGAGGAGGTAAGGCTCATTATGTCCTCCTCCTTTATGTACTCATTTTATTTAAATAATATACTGGTAGGGGTCCGACCAAAGCCCCCACATTTCTTTGGTGGCTTCTCGTAAAAAAAAAAAGAAAGACTATTGGCTATTGTTTAGAATTAGCACACAAGTTATTAGAATAGAAATTATATTTGCTAAGAAAAGTGGTCCACACAATTGTTAAATATGCTGATTCGGTGTGAACTGCGTAAAGTTGGAGTCCAAATGAGTCTATGAAGAGAGGATACTAGTTTTTTTTTAACGGTAAAAAACTTGTATTCATTAATGATGGACGTTGCCTTAGACACAAACTGGACTCCAATACAGACTCCATTCGCAGCACGAGTCAGACGCACCGAGTACCCAAGTACCGGCTGTAGAGGACACGAGACAAATTCTCCTTAACCAATCACCCCCCATTAACAATACATTCCACCCATACCCCGAGTTAAGAGCAATGACCATGCTACGGTTGCCCCACCAACCGCCCCATCCCAGACTCAAATAAGAAACAACAAATACTAAAACTAAAAACAAGACGAGAAACAAAAGATCAAATTAAACTAAAACACCACCCTACAACAGCGACCCAAAGAGAGGATAATACTTTGATTTGTGATGATGTTTTATGAATAAAATTTTGCTTTTTCCATAAAAAAGAAAAAAAATCACACTCTGCAAATTAAATGCCGAGAAAATAGTAGGTCTCCATTGGCCTGTTAGGGGGTTAGGTTGACCCTTAATTTTAGGATTGACCACCTTTATGGTTATGTCTTGGCTAAATTTGAGAATATGAATTTATCCTGTTCTGTCGTCCTGTTGTGTCTACTTGGGTCTCGTATGAGAAGAGGATGAGCCAATAAGCTTGACATGTGTACTTGGGTAGATAAGACTACTATTTTGCTCTTGTCCTTTGTAAGAACAATTCTATCTTTTTTTGATCCAAATATAGTATTGCATTAACCATTGGAAAAATGTCATCCACAGATACAAAAATATATATGATAGCCTATACCTATCTAAGTAACTAGGTCAACATTAAAAAAAAAGTGTTTTTTAAGAACAATTATATCTTCTTCTTTTTGAACGAAAAAACAATCGCAATTCATTAATAAATATGTCACTCAACATATTACAAGACAAACACCAGTTCCTAAACTATCATGTACTCCAAATTTGCAAAACGGCCAACGCCTCGTGTTACCGATACTAAAACCACAAACATTTATAAGGCTAAAATGTTTGAAACAGGGCGACTAATCTATCCTCTCAACAAGGTACAATTGACAAATCTTGGCACACCAATTTCACCGGTGCTTTCCGACCCACACCACCTCTATATGTAGACCATGACATGCTCTAAACTCTCCTCTCGGCAAACAATCTTCTAGGTAATTGGCTGCCAACCTGAACCCGCTTAAGGACCCTCAAGTCGGGTCCCCATCCAGCCCGCCCCCTATGGCCTCCACTGAGGTTTCATTTCCCTCCTCACCCTACCAGATTCATATCCAACCCCTCAACCTGTTCCTCCTCCATGTGCATTAAACCAAATTTAGCCACAATTTGCCCTGCCAAATGCCTCATTTCACTGTTTCCTTTCTTTTTGTCTCCTGTCGGCCACCCAACTACCACAACGAAAAGCTTCTTACCATCCTCCCTTGCCTCCGCTTAGATCCGCCTCACGAACCTCTCGAATCGGTCCCAGCACCCACCGATGCCAGACCCTCATCGACAATGTCTCTCCCTCACTCGGTAAAAATCCCGCCCCCCAACAAAACCCGTTCACTCAAACTCAGACTCACTATCACCTAGACACCATCAACTAGGACAACGATAGCGGCAACACACCCACTTACCCTGATCTCCTTCGCAACCAGCCAAAGCCGAGATCGCCGATTGCCTTTACCTGATCTCGCGCTGCCTGACTGCTAGAAAACACTCATCGTAACTCTAACTGCCTAAACTCGTGTTACGACCGTACGGTGGTAGAACGATTTTATCTTTTGATTATTAATATATACGAGTGATTTTTATTAAAAAAAAATGAAATTTGGTAAATAAGCAAAATTCCTTCTTTACTTTTGTAAAATTGATTTATTTTCTGAAAGTGGTGAGTTGTTCTTAAATGAAGAATATTAATGTGTCTGAAATATTTTGATGACAAAAGTATAGTAAAATAAAAAGATAAAAATCCGGAATTTAAGACCTAATGTTGGAGATGCACGGCTTTCATTCATGCCTTCCGTCGGTGGTAGATATTTGTTAGGTTGGTGGCTGCTGCTGCTGCCAATATCAACATCCACCAACAAAATCACACACACCAGCCCCACCCCACCCCACCCCATGCTCCATATTCGGTATTCCATGTACTCGTAACCTCCAAAATATACTTTCTTCTTGCTCGCTGCGCTGCTGATCCGTATGTTAGCTTAATTTCATCCAATCCATTACCAATGTCACAAACACAACAAAGTGTCGGCATGTACATTTCACATTCGCCTTTTTCAATGTTACTGCTATTTTCGTAAGCCTAGTTAAAAAATCAAATAAAATGGGGTGGTCCAATTGAGGAAGCCAAAACAAAGTCCAGTCAGTGCCATATGAGTACCTTTCTTAAAGATAAAAGGGATGGCCTTGACATCTTGAGACTTCCCTGTAGCCTCTCTTTGTTTACTTGCGCACACCATTTATTGCTCCCTACTTTTGGCTCCTCCTCCTCCTCTCTAGATTTTTTGATATCGACATTTCAAATTTCAAACCCCACAAAAGAAAAAACCCTTACTCTAGTTTTCCAATGGCTCGTGAACAAGGTAACCCTAATCGGCATAACAAGAATAGAAGAGACTATATATATAGCTTGAAAGAAATTGTAAGAAGACAAAAATGCTATCCACCATCCTCCAAGCTTTGCTGCACACACAAATGGGAATGGGCAAGGGTAACAGAATATGATGATAGAGCAACTTCATAAGGTAAGCTAATTTCAATTCACCTGTGACTCAAGTCAAGGCCAAGACAAAGGAGATTTTGACAAAATGATGAGATTACCCTACAGTTTCCAACATGAACCCAGTTGTGGGCCATGATGCTGCCTCCATGGCCATCACCATTTATCTTCTTTATCAAAAGAAATAACCAGATGATATATCTTTAAAAACTGTGGGGTTGTTGGCACTATCCTATCCACTGAATGAATTCAACCCAGTACTACTCACCTGTTGGGGGTTAAATTCTTGTAAGGGATTTACTTTAACCTTAATTTGGGGGGAGAAGCTAAAGGAGACATGGGAGTAAAGTAGAGAGAAAACAATTTCCTTTTTTTGCTAATCCGTGAACCTGTAGTGTCGGCAAGTGAAACATATAAAACTCTAAAATTATTGAACCTACCTAACCATGACACAGTTAGATTCGTTTCTGAACAGGTGTTTACCTGCAAACGCTGGCCAGCTCACTGCCCATACCTTGCCTATTAACAATCAAATTAGGGAAACCATAAAATAATTCTAAAGTTTGTCATTTCTGTGCTATAATATGCTTAGAGACGATTCACATTCTTCAGACTTCCATGCCATTTGTTTTGAGCGTCAAATGATTGGTCATGATTGAAACATTCTTTTAACAATGATTCGTAGATAGCAAAATAATGCCAATAAAATTAAACAAACTATTAAGACAAGGAAAAGAGTTATTAGGTCATGACTTCAAAAGAATTTCTATAGCTTGACTATGATTTAATTGTACATATCAAAGTGAAGTTGAGTAAAAAAAAAAAAATACTGAGCACATATTGTAGAACTCACATGCTACAAAATCACACGCCACCAGAAACAACTGGTCCCCTTTGTTGCCTCCACAGCTTTTTTCTTTTTATGCCAACCTAATGTAAAGGTGGACAACATCTTAGTAATATATGATGAGATCAAAATCTTTATAAGATTTGCATTGAACATTGAACTTCTTTTCTTTTCCACTATTTTTGACATTTTGCATCTGTTAAGTATAAAGCTTCACAAGAACAAGGGGCAATGTAATATAAACTGAAATGGCACATCTCCAATAAAAGAAATTAGAAGAATTTTTTTATTGAAGTGGAAGAACTTGTGAAAGGTCGAAGTCTAGAATAGAGAGCACAGTGATTTAGACCATGCAAAGCATTTATGAATCCCCCAAGAGACAGGCAATACCTAACAATTTCATACACATAAACCCAATGCTGTAGAAGGATGGAACCCACAAAAGGCCACCCTAAAGTAATAATTGAGGTGGTTAATTCTGATAAGAACTCAAGATATGGTTCAAGTGGCAGATAATTAGGTGTTTGACACATTGATCATTCAAAGGGCTCCAGTGCCAGTGAAACAGGCCCCAAATACCACCCCCCCCCCCCCAAAAAAAAAAAAAACTACAAAAAAAGGACCAACCCTGTGAAATAAAAACACACAATTACAAAACCCCCCCCCCCCCCCCAAAAAAAAAAAATCACTTGAATCACAGGTCCAATCCCAAACCGTAACAAAATGAATAAAAAGAAATTTAACCCCACAATGATTTGACATTAGCATTAGCATTGGCGTTGTTGATTTATATGCAATCCTAGGGATAACAAAGTTTTCTAGGCTACTAGCAATTCCCAACCCCCCCCGCCAATAACCTCTTTTGGTTCAAGTAATTTCAGGGAGAAAGATCCTAAATAGTCCCTC